>JAZAVI010001423.1:0-38923 GCA_036326025.1 Chrosomus eos
TAGGAATTTTAAAATGAAAGATGAAGCATAGGCTACTGTTACCCTAGGTATGGCTGATCAAATTAAATCATTTACACTGAAAAATTACAATTGCATAAAATAATGTTATGAAATGATTTAAATGTACAAATAAGAAACAGTGGAAAGAAGTATACTAGGCTACTTATAAACATAACACTAAACTGCCAATAGGTGGCGGCAGGCGGCCGTATTAATGAGTGAGTCATTTATTCATTCATTCAAACGATTCGTTTAAACGGTTGATTCATTCAAGAATGAGACAGATGTTTAAGAATGGGTCATTGAATCTTTGACTCAACTGAACCGATTCGGGTCAAAATGCTGAATCATTCAGTAATGAAAACAATGAGTGTTCCTGTGAGATGCGCCGTGGTTCTGCTGTGATTTTTGTTTGGAACTATTTTCGCTGCTGGAACAGAAGACAAACAGCCAATATTACATCTAAAATGTAAGTGACTAAATTTGAACTGTTTTATTGAACTGTTGTAGGAAATCAATGTCACATTTTGATATTGTATTCAGGAAAAATAATTGAGGCTGCTTAACACATATGTTAAAATATAGAAACTCCACATTTAGATTTTTAGAGGCAGTTACAGTATGTTGTTAACTGAGTGTGTGTGTGTGTGTGCTGCGCTCATATAGATTTCTCCTCGAGAGGCTGCGCGAGCGTCAACAGCACAACCTAATTTATTATCCACAATCGATCGCAACAACATAGCTACAATAAATGTAATAAAATCAGAATCATTCTCTCGGTTTAGTGATTCCCTAGTTATGTATTTTGTTTGTTATTGATGTTCTAATCAGGCTACTTGACTTGTCTTAAATTAAGGTCTTAAGGTCTTAAATTTGACTGACTAAACCCTGCAGAAACCCTGTATGAAAGTAGAAATTAACTAAAAAACATTCGCTCTGTTCTGCTCACTCCTCGCGTTGGACGCGCACTGTTATGAAGGCCTGTGCAGCCGTGAGCTTTTCAGTTTAATTTTAAAATTAGTGCCATTTCGGTTGGGGGAGTGGGGGGGGGGGGGGGGGGGGGGGGGGGGGGGGGGGAGTTTTTGCTTGAATTTTTTTTTTTACAAAAACATGTGCTATAATTCAGATCAATAAATTTGTTTTCCTTAAAAATTTTTCTCATCTGAATTACAAATAATTTATTTCTGTATAAAATAATACATATGACTAAAAACGCATTTGTGATCTTTCTTTTTTAATCAATAAAATTAAAAATAAACAGACAGTGCTCTGTTTGAGGTCAAGAAATTAAAACCAATGCAATATGATTTAATGTTTAAAAGTTGCACCGGCAGGCGCCTTGTTGTTGACGCTTTGCTGGGTGACAGTGATGTGCTGTGCATTCAGGAGAGCTGGCTGGCCAAACAGACTTGGACAAACTAAATGACTTGCACCCCGACTTCCATGGTGCTGGTGAATCAACTACTGACCTCAGCACCAAGACCATAAAAGGTAGGATTGCTGGAGGTGTGGCGATCTTGTGGAATGTAAAATATGACTCTATGGTGAAGTTGTGCGTTTCAACGTGGACTGGGCCATTGGCTTAGAATTTAATTTCAATGGAAAGATTTTTATTATTCTTAATGTATATACACCCTATCAATCATATGATCATGTGGATGAGTATGTTAGCAGGCTTGCTTGTATTCAGTCTTTCATCGAAGACAACAGCTCAACATGTATTTATGTCTTAGGTGATTTTAATGCTGACTTGGCAGACAGCAAGTCCTTGTTTTATAAACATATGTTGAGATTTTCCAAAGATAGTAACCTTGTCATCTCCAGTAAAACCTTCCTGCCTGACACTAGTTATACATACATTAGTGAAGCTTGGAATACCACTTCATGGCTAGACCATGTTTTATCTACTGCTGATGCTCATGCCTCCTTACAAAGCATTGAGATTTGTTATGGATTAGCTACCACTGACCACATTCCTATAGCTATGGTGTTGAATGTGCAAAATGTCCCCAAGGTAGTTAAAAATGAAGAGGCTTATGAGGCCAAAATTAAATTGGGGGAAAACTATCTGAGGGTGATGTTCTTAAATACTGTTTTAATTCTGATGCTGCTATGAGTAAATTGCAGCTACCTATGACTGCCATTTGGTGCAACCGATATGAATTGTGGGGACATTTCTCACAGGAATGGGTTATGTGATATGTATTATGACATATTGAAAGCCTTAATTGAGGCTAGTGGGTCCTTATTCACGCAGACCAGGAAAACCAGGAATATAAAGCCTAGGTGGAACAATTTTGTGGCAAACCATCATACTGAAGCCAATATGGCTTATAAAGCCTGGGTTTTAGCTGGGCGGCCCAGACAGGGACCTGAGCTTGAGCATAAAAAGAAAATGAATGCCAAATATAAATATGCACTGCGGTATATAACTAAGCATGAGCAGGCGCTAAGTGCTTTCTCAATGGCTGACTACTTGCTTAAAAATAACATAACTAATTTCTGGAATGAGGTGAAAACCCTTAATAGAACCAAGACCGCTCTCCCATGTAACATTGAGGGGGTGACTGCACCAGAGGACATTGTTGACTCTGGAGGCAGCATTATTCAGCGTTATTCAACTGTATAAAGAGTGAGCCTTATGATGTTGGTGTGATAGAGGACAAATATATCTATTTTCATCCAAATTAAGTTGTTAAGGCCATAGGGCAACTTGCCGACAGAAAAGCTTGTGGCATGGATAACATTACATCTGATCACCTAAAGCTAGCTGGCCCCAGGTTAGCAGTGCTACTGTCTATTTGTTTCTCTGGGCAGGTGTGCCATGGAATATTGCCTGATTCCATGATGTCAGTCATTCTGGTTCCAGTAATCAAGGACACAGCTGGTAAGGTTGTTAGTATTGATAATTATAGACCGATAGCCCTTGCCAGCATTATCTCAAAAGTTCTTGAAAGTCTAATTCTTGACAAAATAAGTGACTGTATATCCACCACTGATAATCAGTTTGGCTTTAAGCCCAAACATAGCACTAACCAATGTATCTATGCACTGAAAGAGGTTGTTGAGGCATATAGAAGTCAGGGCTCTACTATGCTTTTAGGTTTTATTGATGCGTCCAAGGCGTTTGACCGCATTAATCATTTTAAATTGTTTAATAAACTCATGCACAGGGATGAAATATAAATTTTTCCATAACAACCCTTAGCAGTGCCGACTCAGTGCTATGACGTGATCTAAAACCAGATTAAAATTTCTCAAAAACTGAGTTTTGTTGTAGAAAGGCTTGTAACGGATTAAAAATGCAAGTTCATATGCAAGTTATTGGAAAGATTTGTGGCTTCAAAATCACAAATGACCTTCTCATGTCAGCATTCTTCAATTCTTCTTGACCTCTCTGCAGCCTTGGATACAGTCTCCCACTCCATTCTTCTCACTCGCCTCTCCGAACTTATTGGCCTCACTGGTACTGTGTATTCTGGTTTCAATCCTATCTCACCAACAGGCAACAATACACCACCCTTAAGGGCATCTGCTCTGAACAGTCTTACATGGCGTGCCTCAAGGATCGGTGCTTGGCCCACTACTATTTAATATCTACATGCTACCTCTTGGGATGATCATCCGGAAACATGGATTACACTTCCACTGCTATGCTGATGACACCCAGCTCTACATCAGTACTAAGCCTTCTACTCCCCTTCCACAAGTGCCGCTTATCAACTGCCTGAAGGACATAAAGAACTGGATAGACAGTAACCTCAATCAAACTCAACAAAGACAAAACAGAACTCATGGTGTTTGCCCCGCAGTCACTTCTTGAAAATATTGATGACATCATACTGTATGTGGATGGCTGCTCAATCTCTGCATCCCCTCAAGTATGCAACCTAGGCGTCATCATGGACTCCACTCTCTCCTTCCAACAACACATCACTAAACACAAAAACACTACTAAAAACTGCCTTTTACTCCCTTTTTGCTTTAGCTCCCATGGCCTCACACCTCTTACCTCTTCACACTAGACTTTTCCTTCCACTGACTTCTATTCATGTGCATGTGAAAGTGGGACACCAGAAACACAAGCTCAAGTGAATAACCCTGTGAGAAAAAACACAAACGTTCTGCATTCAAGTAGAGTGGATTGGTTAATTTATTATTATACTTTACATTTATGTTTGTAAAAAAGCGGCCGCAGAATGTGACGTCATTTCACGCTTGTTGCAGTGTCTGTAGAAACTTCACACGCTCAAAGTGTAGAGTGACTGCAGCTTTAACTAGTTTTTAAATTAACTAGCATTATCTGTGTCCTACATGTTTCACTCAACCCTGTGTTACTCCTGACATGATTTTACTCCTTTTAAAAACAGAGCATTTCTAAAAATTGTGACACTCTTGAATGTTTCTAACTGAATGTTCTTCAGCATCATGAATGAATGAAGAATAAACACCAACCTCTTTGTTCTTCAGGATCTTCAGTGTGTTTCATTCTGCAGGTTCTGGATCACTCGTGTTCTCACTGTCCTCTTTAATAAACTCAGTCTTGGAGGATTTCAGCTCTTCCTGATGCTCGTCTTCACTTGTAGCTGATGGATTATATTACAGCTTTCCACACTGATGATAAAATGCAGTGGGAGGTTACTATTTATTACTAAATAAATCAGATAAGTTTGCTTTTATACTTCTGGAGAACAATATAAATAATGTAATCTCAATTCGTCCAAAAAATAAATAATGGATAGAAAATATCCATTATTTATATTGATATGATAGTCCCAAAAAAATCTCTCGGAGTCGAAGATCCAGGTCGCAGAGAAATTAACTTTATTAGACAAGCAACAAAGTGAGATGCAGCTGCTGTTCATCTGGCTTGCAATGGTCAGCCTTTTCTTATTTCTAGGTACCCAATGGGAATCTGTACAGTTATCTTTTTCTATTTCCTCCTCCTCGAGATGTCGCACAGAGTTTTCTGGGTACTTTTCCATTCTCACAAACCCTGTGACCTAGTTTCTGCTCGGCATTATAGTATACAGACTTTAGCTTGAGACAAAAGAAATTCACCACCAACAAATACCTCAGTCTGGTGACACCAATAAATAAGCTTTAAGTGCAAATGTACCGGAGATCATTAGACATCAGCATAATAAATAAAAAAATAAAAAAAACTTTTGACAATATATAGAGTATTATCAGCACAGGGCTCTAGACTAACATTTGGGCTAACATTAAGATTTGAGAACCAGAAATAACTGCTCTATTGAAAGATAATAATGTAATTTATGAGAATATGACCTTAAAACACAATAATACAAAAAAAAGAAATAATAATAATGACACTAAAACCTACAACACCATAATATATGCACACGGTGAATATATATATATAGTTATTTCCCTTACCTGCATTCACTGTTATGAATCATATTCAATAACTTCACTGTAAATCACTGTATTGTTGCCAAATTCAGTTCACACATCACTGCTGTCCTGATGGTTATACTACAACACTTATTTTGGAAAAAATATTTTTGTATGTATATACAATTATTAATGTATAATGTTTATGATTTTTTATTATGAAACATATTCAATAACTTCACTGTATTGTTTCCAAATTAAGTTCACACATCACTGCTGTCCTGATGGTTATACTTATTGTTTTATTATGAAAAATAACAAAGATGAAAAATAATAAATGAACAAAGATTTCACTGTGTTATAAACTTCACTACTCTTTAAACCTTACTTTGCATTACCATCAACTTTCCCCCCCACACATGTAATCTTGCTGGTTATAGTACAATAATATTATACAAATAATATTGTATAATAAATAATATTATACAATAATAATAAAATAATAATATATAATAATAATAATAATATATATATATTATATATATATATATATTATATATATATAGAATATTTTGTAATAATAAAAAATCATAAGGTTATACAAAAATATTTTTTTCCCAAAAAGTGTACGATCAGGTACAGTGATTGGTAAACAGAGTTTACCAACAATACAGTGAATTACAGTGAAGTTATTGAATATTGAATATTTTGTAATAATAAAAAATCATAAGGTTATACAAAAATATTTTTTTTTCCCAAAAAGTGTACGATCAGGTACAGTGATTGGTAAACAGAGTTTACCAACAATACAGTGAATTACAGTGAAGTTATTGAATATTTTTTATAATAATTATTAATAATTAATAATAATCATGCAAATTATGCAAAAATATATTTATCCAAAATAACTGTTATAACCAACAGGATGTGTGAACTGAATTTGGCAACAATGCAGTGTTAATTTAATTGGTAATCTGTGAAGTTATTGAATATTTTTCATAAATAATAATCATAAAGAATATGCAAAAAATATTTTTTTCCAAAATAAGTGTTGTAGTATAACCAACAGGACAGCAGTGATGTGTGAACTGAATTTGGCAACAATACAGTGAATTACAGTGAAGTTATTGAATATTTTTCATAATAAAGATCATAAAAATGATACATTTACAATTGTATTGTATATACAATTAAAAATATAGTTTTTCCAAAAAAAGTATTGTAGTATAACCATCAGGACAGCAGTGATGTGTGAACTGAATTTGGCAACAATACAGTGATTTACAGTGAAGTTATTGAATATTTTTCATAAGAATCATAAAAATTATACATTTATAATTGTATATACAATAAAAACAATATTTTTTTCCCAAAATAAGTATTGTAGTATAACCACCAGGAGAGCAGTGATGTGTAAACTGAATTTGTCGACAATGCAGTGTATTACAGTGAAGTTATTGAATATTTTTCATAAGAATCATACAAATTATACATTAATAATTGTATATACAATAAAAACAATATTTTTTTCCCAAAATAAGTGTTGTAGTATAACCACCAGGACAGCAGTGATGTGTAAACTGAATTTGTCAACAATGCAGTGTATTACAGTGAAGTTATTGAATATGCTTCATAAGAATCATAAAAATTATACATTTATAATTGTATATACAATAATTTTTTTCGCCGAAATAAGTGTTTTAGTATAACCATTAGGACAGCAGTGGTGTGTAAACTGAATTTGGTGACACTATAGTGTTTGACAGTGAAGTTATTGACTGTTTTCGTAGTAACGCTTCTCGGGGTTTGCACTTTGCAGACGGTCCCTTCGGATCGGTCTCTCAGCCGCCCGCGAATAGAGATCAATGTGTTTTATCCACTGCGAAGGAAAGCTCGTTTCGGGGAAAATTAGGTTGTAGCTGCTTCTCTACATTACTACGATTAAAAAGAGGTGTCATTTGTGTAGTAACAACGTTTAGCTGAGGAGTTATTGACCCGGGAAGTTCGAATCTGTGAATTTATTGCCAAATTTACTTACTGTCGATATCCTCTCATTTCATGGGAGAGAATGTCGCTACCGCCACCTGCTGGTGTGGATAATTAACTGCTCTCACATGTACGCCTTATGCTGCGTTCACACCAGACGCGAATAGCGCGTCAAATTCGCGCCTACCGCGTCTAGTTTGACGCTTGACCGCTTTGTGTTAATTCGCGCGTCAAGAGTGAAACTGACGCGCGTAAAAACAAAAGTTTGAAGCGAAATTTACGCGCGTCAGAATCGAAATCCGGAGGCGGCCATCTTTTTTTAGATGTTTATCGAGCACTAGCAGTAGCATTAATCGAGAGAGTCACCGCTCGTATTTGCTCTGGAGAGCAGAAACAGCTGCGTAGGGGACATCGTCGCTGTACTCGGATCCACCAGACCCTCCGGAGGGTTTCAGGAGTTTTACCATTTGCTCCAGGAGCTAGGTTTGGTGGACCTAACGTGAGGACGCTGACGAGGACAGCTTAGGCCGTGTAAAGCCTCGGCCTCGAGTGGTCGCTGCCTGACGAGCCCGCGCTCTACAGCCCGGCGCGAGGTTCACCCTCGCCCGCACCCACCTAATCTGTCATTTATTTTTGTTTTGATAATAAATGGAGCCAGCCTCCAAAAGTGAAACCTGTCCTGTGATTTTTTTTATTTCTTATACACTAAGTGTTTGTTGTTTTTACATTAAAATAATAATGTTTCATATAATCTAAAATAGATATGGAATAAATAGCATTCAATACAAAATGAGTACTATCTCTCATATATTAAAATCGAGTTTTTATGTGAAAGATTTGCTTTGTTGTGCATTAGAACCACACCAGACATTTTAGTAATATTACAAAATACTTTATTAAAATAACATAAACTTTCACTTCACCACGTGACAGCAGCAAGCAGGCTCCCTATTGGTTAACGCGGCGCGAATTGACGCAGAAGTTCAAATTTTTCAACTCGGGCGGCAGACGCGAATTCGCGTCAAACGCGTGAATGCACAAATAGCACTAACTAAATCATTCGCGCTTAACGCACCAGACGCTCAATTCGCGAACTTGACGCGCGAATGAGGCGTATTCGCGTCTACCGCCCCGCGCTTTACGCCTCATTCGCGCCGCAGGAATTTTTACGCGCGTAACGCGTCTTTGCATTGACTTAACATTGAAATCACTCGCGCCTGACGCGCCATTCGCGTCCGGTGTGAACGCACCTTTACAAATCTCTTTTTGCAGATCGCAGCGGGACAAAGTGGACAAAAATCCACAAATGTGTTAAAAGGAGTTGCAAATGTCACGTGACCTGCAAATTGCCCGGAAGCAATCCACAAATGCGTAAAAAACAGTTTTGTGTGTAGAAATGGATCCACAAAAGCGTAAATCACACTTTGTATGTGAAATAAAAAGACATTTGTACAGATTAAATTGTGTGTATTTACAAATCACACATTTTTGTGAATATGATTTTACACAACACAAATGTAAAAATACATGTTTTAGGTCGTGAGATATTTGTGTATATGTTTATTTACAGATCTCTGCACTGCAGTACACATTGGACAAAATTCCACAAATGTGTAAAAAGGAACTTAAAAATGTAACGTGACCCACAAATTCACAGGAAGTAATTTGCAAATGTGTAAAAAACAGTTTTGTGTGTAGAAATGGATCCACAAATGCGTAAATCACAATTTGTATGTGAAATAAAAAGACATTTGTACAGATTTAATTGTGTGTATTTGCAAATCGTGAGATATTTGTGTATATGTTTATTTACAGATCTCCGCAGTACACATTGGACAAAATTCCACAAATGTGTAAAAAGGAACTTACAAATGTAACGTGACCCACAATTCACAAGAAGTAATCTGAAAATGTGTAAAAACAGTTTTCTTGTTGTACACATCACCCTGTATTTTTGTGGATATGATTTTACGTATCACAAATGTAAATATACACATTTGCAGATAGTGAAATATTTACGCATCATTGTACACATTTGTAGATTGTCTTCTGTGGGTTACAAATATTAAAGTCCAATTAATTCTTCCATACCGTAAAAGCCTTCCTCACAGTATGAGGTTACACACTACTGTGTGGGAGTGGCAGGGTTAAAGCCTTTCTCCAAGTTCAACAGTTACCTTTCCTTCTTATACCCTGAGCAAAGCATTGATAAACATGAGTGGAATACCAACAACAAACCCGACCGACAGGAAACCGAAAGATGAGGCAGATGGGTGGTGATCAAGAAGGGGGAGAAGAACATTAACATATTCTCCTCAATGCATGTGTAAGCAATACTACTTAGACTGCACATTAGGATACTTTAATATCTCTATTAAGTTCACCACCGTTCAATTTAGTTTATAAGCTGTCAGATGAGATCAAACATGCCATAGGTACATATTAGAACACACTACCAAATAAACAGTATGCAGTTGGAAGCATTTGTCCTGTGAAGTAAATAGTACAGATGTGTCATTGAGGTGCAAACGACTCTTTCTCTCCCGACAGAACTATCCTGTGACTGGAGTGTCCCAACAGTCCTCAATCAGCATACTGATGAAACCCTTGCACTAGATAGGTATTAGCATACTGTGATGATGAATGCCATTGTGCCACGTTTAATTCACATGTATACATTTAAAGGGATTTCTGAAGTACTAGGGCAGTAAAGAGTTCTGCCCATATTTGCTCAGGTTCCCACAGGAACAAGATCTCTAGTGTCTGTGGTGGTCTGTTCCTCCTCATGGCATCTTCAACTCTTTGCTGTTCATGTCCCACAGGAACAAGATCTCTAGTGTCTGTGGTGGTCTGTTCCTCCTCATGGCATCTTCAACTCTCTGCTGTTCATGTTCCACAGGAACAAGATCTCTAGTGTCTGTGGTGGTCTGTTCCTTATAATCTGCAAACCAAGTATACAAAGGTTACAGCTTTTAAGGGAGTATCAACATGTAGTAGTTAAGTTCTTAGGCATCGTAGTATTCCACATAATTCGATATCTGATTACAACAGAGATGGCATATTTTGATTGAATAATTAGATGATTGCTCAGGATATAATGAAGTAGCATGAAAAATAGCATGAAAAAAAATATCCCTGTTCACATAATGACTGTGACAAGGTGTAGAAAAAAGAAAAAATAAAAGAAACAAAAATTAATAAAATGTTTTGTTAAAATAAAACAAAAAATAAGAAAAGAGTGTGGTGGATATGAAGTAAACAAATAAAATCAGTTGACTATCAGGAAACTGTACATGATTTGAGATACGGGGTTCCCGTGTCTTTATTCATGTCCTACAGAAACAAGATCTCTAGTGTCTGTGGTGGTCTGTTGTTCTCATGGCACCTCCAGACTCTTAATCAAGCCAGGACTAATATGGCCCCTAAGAGGGAACAATTGGAGTATCTTCTTATTAGCCGCGTTTCCACTGCCGGGCCAGGGCCGAGCCGTGCTAGTGCGTGCCAGGGCAGAGTCCTGCAACGGGTCGGGTACCCGCGGATACCCGCGGGTACCCGCATAAAAGTGTCTAAAACGGGTGGATTGTAATCATTCCTAAAATTCACGGGCGGGGATGCGGGCGGATAATGAACTCCTTGCGGGCGGGTAGCAGCGGATGAAAAATATATGCAATATTTGTGTCTAAATTGCCATTACACATACGCAACAACGTTATGACCTTTGGACCCATCACGTCACCACTGCGTCAGTGCGACTTTCGTTTATGCTTGCGTTGCATGAGTAGCCATAGGGAGTAGCTATTGATGATTTAAAAGTAAAGTTGGCAAGTGGAGTACGGTATATAAAAGTGTTAAGAACGAGCATACAAAAACATTTCCCAACCTGATTGCACGGAATGTTTTCTCCATCCCAGCATCGAGCGCTGCGAGTGAGAGAGAGACTTTTCCAGCTGGATTTGTAATTCAAGAACGGAGAACGCAACTTAAACCATGTGGACGATATCCTTTTCCTGCACAGTATAACTTAAGGCAAAGTAAATACATAGGATACTGTTTGTGAGCGACAGGCTCAGATAGGTTGTATTTTTTTCTTGTTCTTTTTTTCTTTTCATTAATAGCCAGATGTTTGCGTTATCAGTAGGTGCCGATGTAGGCTACTTGAATGGCGCAAAACAAAGCACACTTTAGCCTGTTTCATGAGGCTATTGTGATGTTGAGAGAGGTGCGAGATAAAAAAAATAAAGGACTTTAATTGGAATGATTTTAGCGTGTGTGATTTATCACGGGTCGGGTAACGGGCCAAATATTAACGGGTCTGGGCGGGTGCGGATTTAATTTTGATATTATCACGGGTGACGGGTCGGATCTGGTGCTGAACTTTGCGGGTACGGGCGGGCGCGGGTCTCCAAAAATGGACCCGTGCAGGACTCTGTGCCAGGGCCAGTAGCGTTTCCACCGTCACTTCCGGGGTTTGATCAGGGCTTACTCGGGGCCAACGGCCAGGATTTCTGGCCCGTCGAATACCTTGGGCCAAAGCGGGCCAGCTCGGGCTAGAGGCGTGCTCAAGGTAAAAGGCGGAGTTTATCTGTGTTTTGGAACGTTATGATCTGGAGCAAGATGCACATTTCACTTATTTTTATCGCGCAAATAATCACTGCTGGAAATGGAGAATCGCCTGTACTGGTCTGTTGAAGGTACCAAAGCTCTTCTGAGCAATTGGCAGAAGAAAGGGTACAACGTCAATTTTGACGGCGTGTGAAGAAACGAGGACGTTATAAAATACATCGATGCTGAACTTTCTAAGCTAAGCATTCAGCGAGCAACGCTTCAAGTTCAGGAAAAAAAAGGTTGCGGGCGCAGTATTGTACAAGATTAAAACGCACAATGGACAAAGCGGAGCTCAGAGAAGGAACTTTCCATGGTTCGACTTGATGGACGGTGTGCTGGGTCACCGTGTGCTGGGTCACCGTCCCTCTGTTAGTGGCGACTCGCGAGACAATCGGGACACTATTGCAGCCACAGCCGGTGAGTTTATATACAAGGTAATATGCTATCTTCCTAACTTAAAAAATAAATAAATTCATAATACCCGCTGAAATGGGTTGGGTTGTATGACGTTTGATCCAGAAAGGCGTGTTAGGGGCGGGGTTTAGGGCAGCGCTGCGGGGCTACTGGCCCGGCATTGGAAACGCAAGCCCGGTGCTTGAGGCCAATTTGATCAATTTAAGGCACTTCTGGGTTGTTGTGACTTTAAGAATGAGGTTGTTCTAATGGGAGACTTAAATGTAAATTGGGAACAATAAAAGTGACAAAAAGCATTTCTGCTTTAGAAATGCTTTTTCTAAAAGGTTTAGTAGATTATTTACTTTAAATGAATGGTTAATGTCATGGTGTAATGAACCGAAACTGCTCTTTGTAAATAATTGGAATCTGTTTTGGGAGCGACCTAGGCTCTTCCGTCCTGATGGTCTGCACCCCAGCAGAGTCGGAGCGGCTGTTCTGTCGGACAACATCTCCAAGACGCTACACACTATCTGACTAGTAAGTCAAAGTCCAAATCACAGTCTTTGCTGTCCCAACTTAATTGATATAAGTTCCAATGTAGAACATTATATAGAAACTGTGTCTATTCCTCGCTTAGTGAAGCCAAACAACAAATCTACTGTAAGATCTAGCAAGAATATTATTGTAATTAAACCAGAAAATCTAAATATCAGTGAACAAAAACAATTTCTAAAGCTAGGTCTTCTAAACATTAGATCGCTCACACCTAAGGCGGTTATTGTAAATGAAATGGTCACAGATAATAATTTCGATGTTCTGTGCCTTACTGAAACCTGGCTTAAACCAAATGATTATTTCGGTCTAAATGAGTCTACTCCACCAAGATACTGTTATAAGCATGATCCCCGTCTGATCGGTCGTGGCGGCGGTGTTGCAACAATCTATAGAGATATTCTTAATGTTACACAGAAAACTTGTCATAGGTTTAATTCGTTTGAAGTACTTGTGCTAAATGTTACGCTCTTAGATGTAAGAAAGAAATCCTTATTATCTATAGCCTTGGCTACCGTATATAGACCTCCAGGGCCATATGCTGATTTCCTAAAAGATTTTGCAGACTTTCTCTCAGACCTATTGGTCAACGTCGATAAAGCAATAATTGTTGGCGACTTTAACATACACGTAGATAATACAAATGATGCGTTAGGGGCTGCGTTTACAGATCTATTAAACTCTTTTGGGGTGAAGCAAAACGTCAGTGGTCCCACTCATCGTCTAAATCATACACTAAATTTAATTATATCATATGGAACCGATCCAACCGATATAGATATTATACTGCAGAGTGACGATCTCACTGATCATTACATGGTAACTTGCATAATACGCACTGCTGAAATTTGTCATGTTGCACCACGTTATCGACCAGGCAGAACAATCCTTCCAACCACTATAGATAGATTCTCAAATAGCTTACCTGATCTATCTCAGCTGCAGCAGTATGAGCAACATTTTCTCTAGTACACTAGATATTGTTGCACCAATTAGATTGAAAAAGGTTAGAGAGAAAACTAAAGCACCATGGTACAACAGTGCTACGCATGCTATCAAGAGAGAAACTCGTAAGTTAGAGCGTAAATGGAAACAAACTAATTTAGAGGTCTTCAGAATCGTGTGGAAAGACAGTATGTCACGTTATAAAAGGGCTCTAAAATCAGCCAGGGCTGAGCATATCAGCAAACTAAAAGAAAATAACCAAAATAATCCAAGGTTTTTATTTAACACCGTGGCTAGACTAACAAATAATCAGACATCTCCAGAGCAAAATATTCTGTTACAATATAGTAGTAATGATTTTATGAATTACTTCAATGAGAAAATAGAAAGCATCCGAAACACAATTGTAAATGTACAATCCTCTATGGTGTCTTATGACTCGGCCTCAATTATGGCCCCTCTAGAACAACTACACCGCTTTGCAACTATAGGACAGGAAGAACTAAATAAACTTATCATTGCATCCAAACCAACAAGTTTATTAGATCCAATACCCACTAAACTACTTAAAGAAGTGTTACCTGTAGTGGAAGAGCCTCTTCTCAATATTATTAACTCGTCTTTATTTTTAGGTCATGTTCCAAAAATATTCAAGCTGGCAGTAATAAAACCTCTCATTAAGAAACCGCAATTAGATCCAAATAACCTAGAAAATTACAGACCCATCTCAAATCTTCCATTTATGTCTAAAATACTAGAAAAAATTGTGTCCGCTCAATTGTGTTCTTTCTTGCAAGAAAATTATATCTATGAAAAATTTCAGTCGGGATTCAGACCGCATCATAGCACAGAAACTGCGCTAGTTAAAATTACAAATGATTTACTCTTAGCCTCTGACCAAGGCTGTATCTCAATACTAGTTCTACTTGATCTTAGTGCTGCGTTCAACACTATAGATCATAAAATACTCTTAGATCGACTACAAAACTACACTGGTGTCCAGGGACAGGCATTAAGCTGGTTTAGATCGTACTTATCAGACCGTTACCATTTGTCTGTTTAAATGGGGAAAAATCGAAGATAACATCAGTAGACTATGGAGTGCCGCAAGGATCTGTCCTAGGCCCTCTGCTATTCTCAATATATATGCTGCCACTTGGTAATATTATAAGAAAACATGGAATTAATTTTCACTAACTTGAAATTTTATCTAACTTGACAGTGTCTAAAATATATAAAATGCTGGATGATGTGTAATTTCCTGCTATTAAATTCAGATAAAACGGAGGTATTACTTATTGGTCCAAAAAACTACCCACAAAATCCCTTACAATACAACTTTAATTTAGAAGGATGTCCTGTTACTTTATCCACTACAGTAAAAGACCTGGGTGTTATACTAGACCGCAACTTGACTTTCGAAAATCATGTTTCATATGTTACAAGAACAGCCTTTTTCCACCTTAGAAACATTGCTAAGCTACGTAACATGCTATCTGTTTCAGATGCAGAAAAGTTAGTTCATGCATTCATGACCTCGAGACTAGATTACTGTAATGCTTTATTAGCTGGTTGTCCTGCATCCTCAATAAACAAGCTACAGTTAGTGCAAAATGCAGCCGCTAGAGTTCTTACTAGATCAAGAAAATATGATCATATAACACCAATTTTATCATCTCTACACTGGTTACCTATTAAGTTCTGTATCAACTACAAAGTATTACTATTGACTTATAAAGCTCTAAATGGTTTAGCTCCTGTGTATTTAACAGACCTTCTATCGCCCTACAGTCCATCGCGCTCTTTAAGATCACTAAATTCGAGGCTTCTGGTCATTCCTAGGATATCTAAGTCTACTAAAGGAGGGAGGGCGTTCTCACATTTATCTCCTAAACTCTGGAATAGCCTTCCTGATATTGTTCGAGACTCAGACTCGCTGTCCCAGTTTAAAACTAGATTAAAGACGCATCTCTTTAACCAAGCATTCACTTAATACTTACCTTTTACACTACTTCTGAATCAGTTCGAATGCATTAATATTATGAACATCAGCTATGCTAATTATTTCCCATCTGTCTTTCTGCTGTTATCTCGGGACGCTAGTCCCGAGGTAAATAGCGTTCGTCAGCTCCAGTTTGTATCCAGCCTCTCACGGAGACTTCAGATGCTCCAACACCTGTGATGAGACGACTAAACGCCTGTGGAGAGACGACTAAACGCCTGTGATGAGACGACTAAACGCCTGTGGAGAGACGAGTCGACGCCTGTGAAGAGACGACTAAACACCGGCGACATGTTATGCCTAAATTTATACATGATTAACTAACTGTATTTTTCTTTGCACATTTCTGAAATGCAATTTCTGTAAAGCTGCTTTGAGACAATGTGTATTGTGAAAAGCGCTATACAAATAAACATGAATTGAATTGAATTGCTTTACATGAGCGCCACCTACTGTCAGCATTTTGCATTGATCTGAGCTGACAAATTAGACATTCCTGTTGGTTGAACAGGTTAATACCTGTAGATATCAATCAATCAACAAAGTGTCCTGTGGTCACCACACACCGGCTATAGGTGGAGAGGAGATATTTGGCTATAGGGAGATGTGTGGCTAACTTACACAGAAGATACTTTGTTGCTCAGCACATGAAAATAAACTACTTACCGTGATCTCAGACTGTGTTTAAGTGGTTTCTCCACTGTGTGGATCTTCATGTGTATCTTTAGGTGACTTTTAATAGAGAAACTCGACCCGCACTGATCACACGTGTGCAGCTTCTCTCCAGTGTGGATCCTCTCGTGTGTTTTCAGATTTGTTGAGTCACTGAATCTCTTGTCACAGTGTGAACACTTGTAAGGTTTTTCTCCAGTGTGGATCCTCTCGTGTTTTTTCAGAGATGATGAGTCACTGAATCTCTTGTCACAGTGTGAACACTTGTAAGGTTTCTCTCCAGTATGGATTCTCTCATGCGTTTTCAGAGATAATGATCGACTGAATCTTTTGTCACAGTGTGAACACTTGTAAGGTTTTTCTCCACTGTGAATTCTCTGGTGCCGTTTTAAATTGCCCGCTGTAGTAAAAGTCTTCTCACACTCAAAGCACATGTACTCTGTCACACCAGTATGAATTTTCTGATGTCCATGTAAACATTGCAGCAGTGAAAAACTCTTTCCACACACAGAACATGAATGCGGCTTCTCCTTCGTATGAACTCTCAGGTGTGCCTTCAGGTTTGATGCCCTAAGAAATGTTTTGCCGCATTGGTCACATGAGAACGGCTTCTCTCCGGTGTGGATCATCATGTGTTTTTTAAGGGATGATGAGTCACCGAATCTCTTCCCGCACTGATCACACGTGTGCGGCTTCTCTCCAGTGTGGATCCTCTCATGCGTTTTCAGATTTGATGACTGACTGAATCTCTTGTCACAGTGTGAACACATGTAAGGTTTTTCTCCAGTGTGGATCCTCTCGTGTGTTTTCAGAGATGATGACATACTGAATCTCTCATCACAGTGTGAACACTTGTAAGGTTTTTCTCCAGTGTGGATCCTCTCATGTGTTTTCAGATGTGCTGACTGACCGAATCTCTTGTCACAGTGTGAACACTTGTGAGGTTTTTCTCCAGTGTGGATCATCTCATGTGTTTTCAGAGATGATGACATACTGAATCTCTCATCACAGTGTGAACACTTGTAAGGTTTTTCTCCAGTGTGGATCCTCTCATGTGTTTTCAGATGTGCTGACTGACGGAATCTCTTGTCACAGTGTGAACACTTGTGAGGTTTTTCTCCAGTGTGGATCATCTCATGTGTTTTCAGAGATGATGAGTCACTGAATCTCTTGTCACAGTGTGAACACTTGTAAGGTTTTTCTCCAGTGTGGATCATCTCATGTGTTTTCAGAGATGATGAGTCACTGAATCTCTTGTCACAGTGTGAACACTTGTAAGGTTTTTCTCCAGTGTGGATCATCTCGTGTGTTTTCAGAGATGATGACTGACTGAATCTCTTGTCACAGTGTGAACACTTGTAAGGTTTTTCTCCACTGTGAATTCTCTGGTGAAGTTTTAAACTGTCCGCTGTAGTAAAAGTCTTCTCACACTCAAAGCACATGTACTCTCTCATACCAGTATGGATTTTTTTATGTCCGTGTAAATATTGCAGCTGTGAAAAACTCTTTCCACACACAGAACATGAATGCGGCTTCTCCTTCGCATGAACTCTCATGTGTGTCTTCAGCTCTGATGACCTAAGAAATGTTTTTTTGCATTGATCACATGTATTGAACGGCTTCTCTCCAGTGTGGATCCTCATGTGAACATTAAGGTTTGCTGATTGACTGAATCTCTTCCCACACTGATCACATGAGAACGGCTTCTCTCCAGTGTGGATCACCATGTGAATATTAAGGTGTGCTGATCGACGAAATCTCTTCCCGCACTGATCACATGAGAACGGCTTCTCTCCGGTGTGGATCATCATGTGACGCTCAAGACATTGTTTGGTTGTGAAACTGTTTCCACACTGAGTGCAGGTGAAAGATATCTTGGCTCTTCTTTTCTTTAAAAATGTCTGTTTACTCTTTGAGCGACTGAAGGGTTTTTCTCCAGGTTGGACATGATGTTCCTCCTTAACTTCACCCAGTTCTTCTCTCTCCTCCTTCACTTCACTCAGTTCTTCTCTCTCCTCCTTCACTTCACTCAGTTCTTCTCTCTCCTCCTTCACTTCACTCAGTTCTTCTCTCTCCTCCTTCACTTCTCTCAGTTCTTCTCTCTCCTCCTTCACTTCACTCAGTTCTTCACTCTCCTCCTTCACTTCTCTCTGTTCTTCTCTCTCCTCCTTCACTTCACTCAGTTCTTCACTCTCCTTGCTCTCTTCCATCAGGTCTGAAAAAATGTACTGAAAATTAAATGTACTATCAAAATAATTAACCTGTTAAGCTTCAACCCACTTTTGAAAAATCCCCAGAAATGGCATACCCAAACTGAAACAGATACAGTTCATGAACCATTTGTTCTAAAAGCAGAAGTATGATCTCATTTGAAAGCTGACACCTGGCAGTTTATTGCAAATTTAGAATTAATTATTGTCATAATAAAAAAAATAGTTATAAATAGCTTCAAAGTTTTGTCAAGTTATTCGAAATTTATTTTTCTGAAATATTTTCATGAAAATAAAATTGAAGTTGGCATTGTATCAATCTAGAAATGCACTGCAGCTAAAGCCACATGTCTGACCATGTTATATTTAAAATCTGAAGATGATTATGTCTCTTTATTTAGTTAAATGTTTTTCAAGATCATGTCATACGACTTTATTTTGATTAGACTCTAAAATGCAAACTGATGTTTATTGTCATCTTCTAAGTAGGGCTGTAGTCAACCAAAGAAATCCTTAGTCGACCAAAGTCCTGTCCTGTGCAACGATTAGTCGACAAAAAAAAAAAAAAAAAGCGATATTTTGCATTGATTGAACATTTATTAAACAATTGTCATAGAGCATTTATAAAACAACAACGAAAAAACATCAATAATACATAAAACTATAATAATAATACAATTCTTTGAAAATTAAGTGATTTTTTTTAACTGCAAAGTGAGGAGCTAGGTCTATCACAATCGCGCACCTGACCACCAAAATATAACTGCTACTGCCAAATAATGAAAAATCCTACACAAGAGCTCTCGTTTATACAGGCTGTATATTCTTCTTTACTTTCAAAGCTATGGGTTAACTTTTGTCCAGCCGATCTAGGCGTTTTAAAACGAACACACAAAAAACCCAAATAGCCTAAAAAACAATCCTAATAATAATAGGCTGTAGCCTATAGTAGGAAGGCATACATATTTATTTTCGTTTTGTTACATTATTTAGGCTATTTTCAAACGCGTCAAGTGTACAAATAAAAACAAAAACATAAGAAAACTATATCTATTGAGTCAACATAATAAAGCCGTTAAGGCTACTTACAGACCTGCAGGCTAGTCACCTTTTTTATGTTGTGGGCCAAAAACACTAACACCACATTCTTGGGTAAAAGACAGCTCCTCGACTTAACAATAAATCCTGCTTTGGCAAATATGCGCTCTGCATAGGTTGCAGGGATGCAGACAAAAGATTTAGATTTCGCGGACATTTTGTTACATATAGCGCGCCGTGTTCTCCTTTCTCCAAAGCGCTATAGGGCAGTTGCGCTCCGGAGGCGTCTGTCGTTGCTAAGCGGAACCATCAGCTGCACTCTCCGTTACAGCAAGGAAAACGCTTGCGGCATTCTGAAAAGTTGAGATTTTGATCGGTGCGGCGCGGACGCGCTTGGACGTCGCTTCCATTATGAGCGTGCATACCGCGCGCCTACATTTGACATAACGAACTTGAGCGCGCAAAAGACGTGATATGTGAACAGGCCCTAAAGCCAAAACAAGTAGCGTTCTAACTGAATGAATTCAACAAAAATACCTATATTGCTTACTGAGCGCGAAGCAGCAGTGGAGCCAGTCGCAGGTGCGGTTCCCGAGTGTTCTACGTGGTGCGCTAAACTGTGGCGCTGTTACAAAATAGCATAAATTAAAGCATTTAAAGTTGGGGATAAAACATTGGTTAATTATATTTAGAATACAGTAATATATAACTGCTTATAAAGGATTAAATATCAAGGAGTAAATCAATGAAAATTTCTTTCTATTGGTAAAAAAAAAAAAAAAATTATGCAACTGGTCGACCAATGAGAATGTCAGTCTACCAAGACGGCATCGACCGATTAGTCGACTAAACGACTAAAGTTGACAGCTCTACTTCTAAGCATCTATTCAGTCTATTTTCTCTATTGTTTATGTGGTGTAACCGATCTCTATTCAGTGTCAGTCTCCCCTGCACACATTCGCACCTCTCCGGCCTGGTTATGGCTGTAAATATGCTTTTCTTTTGTCTGCATTATAATTACTAACGACTGGCTATTCACACTGTTTCAACCCCTAATCTCTTTTAGGGAAAGTTCTCACCTTACATTTGAAACTATATAAAATGACCTTCTTGAAAAAAGAAACATTTCAGCAAGCAGTCCTATTTAGAAATATTCATAAAAATAACAGCTAGGTAGCAGGTGCACCAAGGGCTAGCTAGCATGTTAGCTTACCACACCATCAATTCACAACAATTTATGAGATTAAAACCATGTTTGTGCTCTAAAACTTACTTTATAGCACAAGTGGAGTGTTTTAAATAACCTTCTGTGCTCTGATTTGGCTTCAGATAAAAAAAATCGGACAGAAAATATAGTATTTTATAGTATTCTGCACGATGATGAAGTCTATATCGATTAGCATTCTATTATAAATATAATCTATTATTATAAAAATACCTGACATGGCTCGGAGAACACAGGTAAATCAAATATCATTGCAATCGTGTTTATTGTCTTCAAAACATCTTTATCTGCATGTTACAGCGATCTCTGTTAGTGTTTACGTCTTGATGGAGTTCCTGGAATGTCACATGATTATGGCTCTTCTTCGTGTGTTCTAGTGTTGTCACGGTACCAAAATTTCAGTATTCGGTACCAATACCAGTGAAAATTCACGGTTCTCGGTACCAATTTCGGTACCAAAGCTTAATTAGGGCCCAAGCCCTAAGGGCGAAGGCCCTATTGTTTTCCTAAGGATTATTAGGGCCCAAGCCCTAAGGGCGAAGGCCCTATTGTTTTCCTAAGGATTATTTATTAGGGCCCAAGCCCTAAGGGCGAAGGCCCTATTGTTTTCCTAAGGATTATTTATTATTATTATTATTATTCTTCTAATTATTTTTTTTACTACCTTTGGGACACTTTTGGAGGCCTTAACATGCTCAAAAACTCCTGAAACTTTGCACACATGTCAGAACCCGCGGCCATCATGGCCGGGCTGAAGATGGTACCCGGGCGTGGCAGGGGGGCTCGACAGCGCCCCCTGGAACGGGGTCCGAAAACATGGTCCATAAATCAAACACGCTTGCATGTAATAATATGAAACTCGGTACACATGTAGATCTCATCGTTTCATATATACTTCGCACTCTAACTTTTTACCCCAGCCCAACAGGAAGTCGGCTATTTAGGCTTGTTTGGAAAACGCATGCAATGGAATGTGAAACACTCCTCCTAGAGAATTCAAACACACGGCACGAAACTCGGTCAGCGTGAAGTCAAGACATTGAGGATGAAAGTTTGCGAGGGGATTTTTGATATCTCGAACGGTTTGGCCGTGGCGAGGAAACGAAATTATGGCGAGAAACGTGAAACAGGAAGTGTGTCATAACTACTGCATACATTAACTAATCTTGATGAAACTTCAGCAGTGTGTTCGTTGTAAGAGCCCGATCACATGGATGTGACTATTGTGAGTCAAAGTTATAGCGCCACCAACTGGCAGCAGGAAGTGTGTCACTTTCAAAATGCTTTTAAATCACCCTCTTATTTTTACCCGATTTGCTTCAAACTTCATGTGCATAATGTAGACACATGCCAGATGTAGACCTGTGAAAGGATTATTGATATCTTAGACACTGTTGCCATGGCAATGCATCAAACATTAATATTCCTTTTTTTAAGCTTTTTCATGCTTTTTTATGCTTTCGGGCACTTTTGGGGTTCTTAACGTGCTCGAAAACTCTTGAAACTTTGCACACAGGACAAAACCCGCGGCCATCAGGGCCAGGCTGAAGCTGGTACCCGGGCGTGGCAGGGGGGCTCGACAGCGCCCCCTTGAACGGGTCCGACAATTTGGTCCATATATCCAACACGCTTTACCCTATTTGCTTCAAACTTGATGTGTATAATGTAGACACAAGCCAGATGTAGACCTGTGAAAGGATTGTTGATATCTTAGATGCTGTTGCCGTGACAACGCATCAAACTTTAATATTCTTTTTGGATACTTTTGAGATTCTTAGCGCACTTTTGGGGCCCTTAACATGCTCAAAAACTCTTGAAACTTTGCACACAGGTCAGAAACCGCGGCCATCAGGGCCGGGCTGAAGCTGGTACCCGGGCGTGGCAGGGGGGCTCGACAGCGCCCCCTGGAACGGGGTCCGAAAACTTGGTCCATAAATCAAACAGGCTTTACCCGATTTGCTTCAAACTTGATGTGTATAATGTAGACACATGCCAGATGTAGACCTGTGAAAGGATTGTTGATATCTTAGATGCTGTTGCCGTGACAACGCATCAAACTTTAATATTCTTTTTGGATACTTTTGAGATTCTTAGCACACTTTTGGGGCCCTTAACATGCTCAAAAACTCTTGAAACTTTGCACACGGGTCAGAAACCGCGGCCATCAGGGCCGGGCTGAAGCTGGTACCCGGGCGTGGCAGGGGGGCTCGACAGCGCCCCCTGGAACGGGGTCCGAAAACTTGGTCCATAAATCAAACACGCTTGCATGTAATATGAAACTTGGTACACATATAGATCTCATCGATTCATATATCCTTTGTACTTTTACTTTTTACCCCAGCCCAACAGGAAGTCGGCTATTATGGTTTGTTTGAAAGCGTATGCCCCTGGAATTCGATATACTACTCCTAGAGAATTCAACCATTTGCCACGAAACTCAGTCAGCATGAAGTCAAGACATTGAGGATGAAAAATTGCCAGGGGATTTTTGATATCTCGAACGGTTTGGCCGTGGCGAGGAAACGAATTTATGGCGAATAATGGAAACAGGAAGTGTGTTATAACTTCTGCATACATTAACTGATCTTGATGAAACTTCAGCAGTGTGTTCGCTGTAAGAGTCCGATCACATGGATGTGACTATTGTGAGTCAAAGTTATAGCGCCACCAACTGGCAGCAGGAAGTGTGTCACTTCCTAAAGGCTTTGAAATCACCCTCTTATTTTTACCCGATTTGCTTCAAACTTCATCTGTATAATGTAAATACACTGCAGATGAAGACCTGTGAAGGGATTCTTGATATCTTTGAAACTGTTGCTGTGGCAACGCATCAAACTTTAATATTCTTGTTTGATGCTTTTGATGCTCTGAGTCAATATGGCAAGCCGTTTTAACATTTAATCATTTTAACCTAGTAGTCTCTTTTTTCATGCTACTAGTACTTATTTTTTAGATACTAGTATCTATTCCATTAAGTAATAGTACTTATTCATTAGCGACTAGTGCTTATTCTTTAGTACTAGTGCCTATTCTTTAGATAGTAGTGCTTATTCTTTAGATATTCTTTTGAATACGTATTAGTAGCTAATGAATAAGTACTGGTATCTATTTAATAGGTACTAGTATGTAATGACTTAGAACTAGTATTTATTGAATAGATACTAGTATTTATTAATAGGTGCTATTATCTAAAATGTCATTTTCTCTCTCTCTCTCTGAGCCAATATGGCAAGCCGTTTTAACATTTAATCATTTTAACATACTAGTCTCTATTTTCATGCTACTAGTACTTATTTTTTAGATATTAGTATCTATTCCATTAAGTACTAGTACTTATTCATTAGCGACTAATGCTTATTCTGTTTAGAATATTCAAAGTGCTTATTCAATTTGTATGCTTATTTATATTTTCAGAGCAGAAAATCCGATTTTTCTGCTTATTCAATATTGCATCTAAAATGTGACTTGACGTGTGTGTGTGTGTGTGTGCGTGTGTGTGTGTGCGTGTGTGTGTGTGTTTGTGTGTGTGTGTGTGTGTGGTGTGAGAGAGAGATTGTGTCTGTTACAGTGACAAGAGTTTTTAAGCCTTGTCTTTTTGGATATATATATTTTTTTTATATAAAAAAAATGTGCATACAACCCATGTATTTTTAATGTATAGTTTGCTTTAAATTAAATTAAGATTGTATGTTTGGTAATTTAACCTAAATAAATGTAAAATGAATGTGCTATATTTCAGATCAATATATTTGTTTTCCTTCATTTTAATCAACACTAACTTTATTCTCATCTGAATTATAAATAACTTATTTCTGTATAAAATAAAAAATCCCGAATAATCCAGACCAACCAGAGCACACCATTTCTACAACATCATCAGTGCTGAAGCGGGACTACCAGAGCCGTTCGGCAGATAGCGAGCAGATATTTTGTGTCACGTCGTGCACAATAACCCTAAAGGCACCAGGGTGGCGATGCCACCGGCTTATATATATATATAATATATATATATATATATATATAATATATATATATATATATATATATATATATATAAATTAGTGCTGGGCCGTTATCGGCGTTAACGTGCTGCGTTAACGTGAGACTCTTATCGCGCGATAAAAAAAAATATCGCCGTTAATCTAAGTTGGGTTGGGATCATAAATAGCATTTTCGAATATCGTTATTTTCGCGCAATTCTAGTGTGTAGTATGACATACATACTTGACGCCGCGCCTACTGTCACAGATCGCACAGCAGGGTATTTTCCTGTCAGGGACACAAGGTGTACTTTTACTTTGTTATGTTGGGCGACGTTCCTCTCGTTACTTTATGTTAATGCAATACGTTGTTAAATGAGTTCATTCCAAGTGCGCTGTATCCTTTGTATGGGCATGAGCGATGCTCATTTACAAATGAATCACTCTTTTGAGTCGATTCTGTTCAAAGACTTCAGCTGCGTCCCAATGTGCATACTATCCATCCTAAATAGTATGTGACATTAGTAATTTTCAATACTATTTAGGGCATAGTATGCACATTGGGACGCAGCTTTCATCAAACATGTTGTCAGAACTGTTAAATTGGTTCGCGAATCAGTTGATCTGTTCAGTTCCTCACGCACTGAATCGTCTGAACTCAGAAGCGCTTTCAATTCACACTCGAGGAGTCGTAAGTAACAGGAAGATTTAAGAACATCAAGAGCGTTGGATTAAGTGGCCGTGGATCTACAGTTTAGTCTAGTGAAAGCAAATCTGCAAATGCATCATATCTTTGCCAGCGATGAAGATCTTTATTAGTTGAACATCTTCGTAAACTGTCCGTGAATGAATGATTCCACAGGACGATACATTCGAGTTCATTTCATTCAGGTAATACATTTTACAACCAAACAGATTATTACGCCACGATAGCACTACTAAAAAGTATGACATTATCCGGTTTTTGGACATAAGTTACATTAATTTATAGGCTACAAAAAAACGCTTCAGGGCGTCGGTGCACTGGTTAACAGGTTTAAATAAGCTACCATTGTCCACAGTTTATGAAATAAACACCCGCCATCCCGCGGTAATGTGTGTGTATTGCGCAGTGGCATAATCACACGAATAGTTTACATTGATTGAAACTAATTTGTTTAAAAAGGAGGCTATTGCAGTAACAAGGCAGGTTTACATAAAATCATTATGACATATGATGACATTATTTTTTGATCTAACGAGCATTGGCGATGCAAAAACGGACTGTCGTGCGCATTGTTTGTTTTTTTTCCAATTACTATGTTAAAAACCCCCGAAGAGAACATGTTACTTGTTCAATTAATAAACAGTTTGTTTGATGACAAATCGCTAAAGATGAAATTGGCCTTCCTTTCTGTCATTGCGTTTTTTTTTAGTTTTTTTTTTTAACGATATTCGACTTTTGCTCCTCGATTGTCAAATGGCATTTTTGGCAGAAATGCACATCCCTATGCGAGGTGAACTATTCTCAAAGACTTACTTTTAGTCATTATTTGGGTAGCACACATATTATAAATGCCTTCGGGAGAATTCAAATGAGCCATTTTAATCTAGATTAATCTAGATTAATTTTAAAATTAATCTAGATTAAAAAAATTAATCTATGCCCACCTCTAATATAAATAAATATAGCTGCGAGCAGCGATGAAGGGCCAAAGCCGGCGGGGCTTGGGCCCGTAATCGCTGCTCGCAGCTATATTTTATTATTATTATTATTATTAGGGCCCAAGCCCAAAGGGCGAAGGCCCTATTGTTTTCCTAAGGATTATTTATTATTATTATTATTTATTTTTTTTTACTACCTTTTGGACACTTTTGGAGGCCTTAACATGCTCAAAAACTCCTGAAACTTTGCACACGTCAGAACCCGCGGCCATCAGGGCCGGGCTGAAGATGGTACCCGGGCGTGGCAGGGGGGCTCGACAGCGCCCCCTGGAACGGGGTCCGAAAACATGGTCCATAAATCAAACATGCTTGCATGTAATAATATAAAACTCGGTACACATGTAGATCTCATCGTTTCATATATACTTCGCACTCTAACTTTTTACCCCAGCCCAACAGGAAGTCGGCTATTAAGGGTTGTTTGGAAAACGCATGCAATGGAATGTGAAACACTCCTCCTAGAGAATTCAAACACACGGCACGAAACTCGGTGTGCATGAAGTCAAGACATTGAGGATGAAAGTTTGCGAGGGGATTTTTGATATCTCGAACGGTTTGGCCGTGTCGAGGAAACGAAATTATGGCGAGAAACGTGAAACAGGAAGTGTGTTATAACTACTGCATACATTAACTAATCTTGATGAAACTTCAGCAGTGTGTTCGTTGTAAGAGCCCGATCACATGGATGTGACTATTGTGAGTCAAACTTATAGCGCCACCAACTGGCAGCAGGAAGTGTGTCACTTTCAAAATGCTTTTAAATCACCCTCTTATTTTTACCCGATTTGCTTCAAACTTCATGTGCATAATGTAGACACATGCCAGATGTAGACCTGTGAAAGGATTATTGATATCTTAGACACTGTTGCCATGGCAATGCATCAAACATTAATATCCTTTTTGGTAACACTTTATTTGAAGGGGTGTGCATAAGACTGACATGACACTGTCATAAACATGACATAACACCTGTCATGAACATGAAGGAGTCTTTATGAATGTTTATGACTGTTGTCATTAAGTGTCATTCGGTAAATTATGACACTTTTAATGCAAAGTTGACATTGTTTAAAATGTCTTTGTTATGACAACTTGACATTAACAAAGACAAAAATGTCTTTGTTATGACAACTTGACATTACCCAAGACAAAAGGTCTTGATTATGACAACTTGACATTAACAAAGACAGAAATGTCTTTGTTATGACAACTTGATATTAACCAAGAAATCATAACCTGTCAACCTGTCACAAATATGTCATAACAGGTCTAATTATCAAACTTCAAGCATTTTGCAGTGTAATAACCCTTAATGACATCTTTATAACTAGTACAATGTGTTCCACTTTACTTGAGGACAGGTAATATTCATGACACAGTTATAATGGTGTCATGACGGCCAAAGTTGTGACAGGTTGACAGGTTATGATTTCTCGGTTAATGTCAAGTTGTCATAACAGAGACATTTCTGTCTTCGTTAATGTCAAGTTGTCATAATCAAGACATTTTTGTCTTGGGTAATGTCAAGTTGTCATAACAAAGACATTTTAAACAATGTCAACTTTGCATTGAAAGTGTCATAATTTACCGAATGACACTTAATGACAACAGTCATAAACATTCATAAAGACTCCTTCATGTTTATGACAGGTGTTATGTCATGTTTATGACAGTGTCATGTCAGTCTTATGCACACCCCTTCAAATAAAGTGTTACCTCCTTTTTTAAGCTTTTTCATGCTTTTTTATGCTTTCAGGCACTTTTGGGGTTCTTAACGTGCTCGAAAACTCTTGAAACTTTGCACACAGAACAAAACCCGCGGCCATCAGGGCCAGGCTGAAGCTGGTACCCGGGCGTGGCAGGGGGGCTCGACAGCGCCCCCTTGAACGGGTCCGACAATTTGGTCCATATATCCAACACGCTTTACCCTATTTGCTTCAAACTTGATGTGTATAATGTAGACACAAGCCAGATGTAGACCTGTGAAAGGATTGTTGATATCTTAGATGCTGTTGCCGTGACAATGCATCAAACTTTAATATTCTTTTTGGATACTTTTGAGACTCTCAGCGCACCTTTGGGGCCCTTAACGTGCTCAAAAACTCTTGAATCTTTGCACACGGGTCAGAACCCGCGGCCATCAGGGCCGGGCTGAAGCTGGTACCCGGGCGTGGCAGGGGGGCTCGACAGCGCCCCCTGGAACGGGGTCCGAAAACTTGGTCCATAAATCAAACACGCTTGCATGTAAAAATATGAAACTTGGTACACATATAGATCTCATCGATTCATATATCCTTTGTACTTTTACTTTTTACCCCAGCCCAACAGGAAGTCGGCTATTATGGTTTGTTTGAAAGCGTATGCCCCTGGAATTCGATATACTACTCCTAGAGAATTCAACCAATCGCCACGAAACTCAGTCAGCATGAAGTCAAGACATTGAGGATGAAAAATTGCCAGGGGATTTTTGATATCTCGAACGGTTTGGCCGTGGCGAGGAAACGAATTTATGGCGAATAATGGAAACAGGAAGTGTGTTATAACTTCTGCATACATTAACTGATCTTGATGAAACTTCAGCAGTGTGTTCGCTGTAAGAGTCCGATCACATGGATGTGACTATTGTGAGTCAAAGTTATAGCGCCACCAACTGGCAGCAGGAAGTGTGTCACTTCCTAAATGCTTTGAAATCACCCTCTTATTTTCACCCAATTTGCTTCAAACTTTATGTGTATAATGTAAACACACGGCAGATGTAGACCTGAGAAAGGATTATTGATATCTTAGATACTGTTGCCGTGGCAACGCATCAAACTTTAATATTCTTGTTTGATGCTTTTGATGCTCTGAGCCAATATGGCAAGCCGTTTTAACATTTAATCATTTTAACCTACTAGTCTCTATTTTCATGCTACTAGTACTTATTTTTTAGATACTAGTATCTATTCCATTAAGTACTAGTACTTATTCATTAGCGACTAGTGCTTATTCTTTAGATACTAGTGCTTATTCTTCAGATATTCTTTTGAATACGTATTAGTAGCTAATGAATAAGTACTAGTATCTTTTAATAGTTACTATTATCTAAAATGTCATTTTCTCTCTCTCTCTCTCTCTCTCTCTCTGAGCCAATATGGCAAGCCGTTTTAACATTTAATTATTTTAACATACTAGTCTCTATTTTCATGCTACTAGTACTTATTTTTTAGATATTAGTATCTATTCCATTAAGGTGCTTATTCTGTTTAGAATATTCAAAGTGCTTATTCAATTTGTATTCTTATTTATATTTTCAGAGCAGAAAATCCGATTTTTCTGCTTATTCAATATTGCATCTAAAATGTAAGTGACTTGACGTGTGTGTGTGTGTGTGTGTGTGTGTGTGTGTGTGTGTGTGTGTGTGTGTGTGTGTGTGTGTGTGTGTGTGTGTGTGAGAGAGAGAGATTGTGTCTGTTACAGTGACAAGAGTTTTTAAGCCTTGTCTTTTTGGATATATACATATTTTTTATTAAAAAAAAATGTGCATACAACCCATGTATTTTAAATGTATTGTTTGCTTTAAATTAAATTATGATTGTATATTTGGTAATTGAACCTAAATAAATGTAAAATGAATGTGCTATATTTCAGATCAATATATTTGTTTTCCTTCATTTTAATCAACACTAACTTTATTCTCATCTGAATTATAAATAACTTATTTCTGTATAAAATAATAAATCCTGAATAATCCAGACCAACCAGAGCACACTATTTCTACAACATCATCAGTGCTGAAGCGGGACTACCAGAGCCGTTCGGCAGATAGCGAGCAGATATTTTGTCACGTCGTGCACAATAACCCTAAAGGGACCAGGGTGGCGGTGCCACCGGCTTGGGCCCGTAATCGCTGCTCGCAGCTATATTTATTATTATTATTATTCTTCTAATTATTTTTTACTACCTTTTGGACACTTTTGGAGGCCTTAACATGCTCAAAAACTCCTGAAACTTTGCACACATGTCAGAACCCGCGGCCATCAGGGCCGGGCTGAAGATGGTACCCGGGCGTGGCAGGGGGGCTCGACAGCGCCCCCTGGAACGGGGTCCGAAAACATGGTCCATAAATCAAACACGCTTGCATGTAATAATATGAAACTCGGTACACATGTAGATCTCATCGTTTCATATATACTTCGCACTCTAACTTTTTACCCCAGCCCAACAGGAAGTCGGCTATTTAGGCTTGTTTGGAAAACGCATGCAATGGAATGTGAAACACTCCTCCTAGAGAATTCAAACACACGGCACGAAACTCGGTCAGCGTGAAGTCAAGACATTGAGGATGAAAGTTTGCGAGGGGATTTTTGATATCTCGAACGGTTTGGCCGTGGCGAGGAAACGAAATTATGGCGAGAAACGTGAAACAGGAAGTGTGTCATAACTACTGCATACATTAACTAATCTTGATGAAACTTCAGCAGTGTGTTCGTTGTAAGAGCCCGATCACATGGATGTGACTATTGTGAGTCAAAGTTATAGCGCCACCAACTGGCAGCAGGAAGTGTGTCACTTTCAAAATGCTTTTAAATCACCCTCTTATTTTTACCCGATTTGCTTCAAACTTCATCTGTATAGTGTAAATACACTGCAGATGAAGACCTGTGAAGGGATTCTTGATATCTTTGAAACTGTTGCTGTGGCAACGCATCAAACTTTAATATTCTTGTTTGATGCTTTTGATGCTCTGAGTCAATATGGCAAGCCGTTTTAACATTTAATCATTTTAACCTAGTAGTCTCTTTTTTCATGCTACTAGTACTTATTTTTTAGATACTAGTATCTATTCCATTAAGTAATAGTACTTATTCATTAGCGACTAGTGCTTATTCTTTAGTACTAGTGCCTATTCTTTAGATAGTAGTGCTTATTCTTTAGATATTCTTTTGAATATGTATTAGTAGCTAATGAATAAGTACTGGTATCTATTTAATAGGTACTAGTATGTAATGACTTAGAACTAGTATTTATTGAATAAATACTAGTATCTATTAATAGGTGCTATTATCTAAAATGTCATTTTCTCTCTCTCTCTCTCTCTAAGCCAATATGGCAAGCCGTTTTAACATTTAATCATTTTAACATACTAGTCTCTATTTTCATGCTACTAGTACTTATTTTTTAGATATTAGTATCTATTCCATTAAGTACTAGTACTTATTCATTAGCGACTAATGCTTATTCTGTTTAGAATATTCAAAGTGCTTATTCAATTTGTATGCTTATTTATATTTTCAGAGCAGAAAATCCGATTTTTCTGCTTATTCAATATTGCATCTAAAATGTGACTTGACGTGTGTGTGTGTGTGTGTGTGTGTGTGTGTGTGTGTGTGTGTGTGTGTGTGTGTGTGTGTGTGTGTGTGTGTGTGTGTGTGTGTGTGTGTGAGAGAGAGAGAGATTGTGTCTGTTACAGTGACAAGAGTTATTAAGCCTTGTCTTTTTGGATATATATATATTTTTTATTTAAAAAAAATGTGCATACAACCCATGTATTTCAAATGTATTGTTTGCTTTAAATTAAATTAAGATTGTATGTTTGGTAATTGAACCTAAATAAATGTAAAATGAATGTGCTATATTTCAGATCAATATATTTGTTTTCCTTCATTTTAATCAACACTAACTTTATTCTCATCTGAATTATAAATAACTTATTTCTGTATAAAATAAAAAATCCCGAATAATCCAGACCAACCAGAGCACACTATTTCTACAACATCATCAGCGCTGAAGCGGGACTACCAGAGCCGTTCGGCAGATAGCGAGCAGATATTTTGTGTCACGTCGTGCACAATAACCCTAAAGGCATAATTAATTAAATATAGCTGCGAGCAGCGATGAAGGGCCAAAGCCGGCGGTACCGCCACCCTGGTAAAAATATATTGTTCACTCAATTTGTTGATGTTAGATAATGCATTAATGTTAATGAATGGTATCTTATTGTAGTGTTACCAAACTATAGGAGATAAAGCATGTTTTATTTGACTTAACTGTACTTTTATTTAATCCAAAACTGCCAAACATGTCACTCTTGCCTGTCTTCAAAACTTGAGAACCCTGTAGCTGATTTCTAATGCAAGGACAATTAATTCTTTGCTGATACTTTCTCTTCATCACGGAGAACACACTTCGCACCGCTTTCTTCTTCTCTCCTCAAGCGCTTGCTCTCGCGTGTCTCCGCTATGCAAGCATGAACAGTGACACGCCTGGAAAAACAAGCTTGCACGTCGCTTCTATTATGAGCAATTTGCACGCGCAAAAAACGCGCCATGTGTACGTGTGAACGGCCCTTTATGGCAACGTGACATTAGCCTAATTCAAAATATTTCCATATGTGGCTCTTTCCTCCTCTCGTGTCAACAAGTGGATTCAGAGCCGCCGCATTAGCAGCGCCGCCGCCCGCCGGTCGCCATGTCTCAGTGTTTTTATGAAGAGGACGCAACTGTGACAGCGCATCAAGAACCGGATTAACCCGGTACTCGGTACCTAGAAAAGCTGGTACCGTAACCGTTTATTTTTTTTAGTACCGACTTGGTACCGAAGTACCGAGTTTTTTGACAACACTAGTGTGTTCCATATATGGACTATACTTAGGGCTGGGTATCGTTCAAAATCTCGATCCGGTGCCATTTTCGACACCTCAGTTTCGATACCGGTTCCTAACGATACTTTTTTTGATACCAATTTTATGAAATCCATTTTAACAAGATTACATAACACATTACATTATTTTTTTCAGTTTGACTCATGCTCCTTAGCCAGTGCACAAAGCAACAAAAAGTGTTTTATAAAGAGCTCATGCTCACCAAAGCTGAATTTTTTTAAATAAAAAATACAGTAAAACTTGTAATATTGTGAAATAGTATTACAATTTAAAATCTTATTTGAATATATTTCAAAATGAAATTTATTGAAATGAATTGAATTCAAAGCTGAATTTTCAAAATCATTACTTCAGTGTCACATGACCCTTCAGAAATATGAAAACAGTTTGCTGCTTAATATTTTGGAAAATATGATAAATTTTTTCATAATTCTTTGAATAAAAATTTCAAAAGAACAATTTATTTAAAAACAAAATATCTTGTAACATTACACATGTTTTAATGTCACATTTGATAACTTTAATGCATCCTTGCTGAAAAGAAATTCTGACTAACCAACACATTTTTGGACGGCAGTGTACATTCAGTAGGTTATTATTTATTGCAATATAAACACTGTCAGAGTGATCAACAAGGTTTCATTTACCAATTTTATGTTTACTCCGTGCACTGTCAAGGTCTTTATCATATTTGTCGTGGTACCGGTCTTTGCAATTATTTTACCGCAAATACTGCATCGCGCGCTGTTGGCATCGAGCCTGGAGAAATGTACCCACACTTTTGATCGACTTTTCCACATCTTTAAGGTATTATGTGTGTGTGCTCGCGTCTCATGAATATGTGCGGGGAGAGTGTGGTGTGTGTGTGTGTGTGTGTGTGTGTGTGTGTGTGCTCACGTGTCAGTGCTCGCGTGAGTCGCGTCTAATATATGTATGCGCGTGGAGAGTTTGTGCGCGGTGTGTGTGTGTGTTATGGCAAGCCAAGAGGGTCAGAATTACGCTATAGATTAATCGCGTTTACAGCCAAACGCCGTAAAATACGGCGTTTTAAAACGTATTTCGCGTGTTTTTTACGTCGTTGTAATTACAGACGGCGTAAAAAACGCACAAAATACGACAATGACGCCGTATTCCACGGCGTTTTATTGTGCATGGAAAGCGCCGCCTTTTACGCTGTTCATCTTGCCAAATGACGGCGTAAAACACGCTGCTTTGGTTGAACAGAGCGCGCGTTATTTTACAGCGTTTTGCTAATAGTATAATGATCCACGCCCACTGTTTTACACAGCCAGTAAGTTTGAACTGTTCTCTCCCAATCAATGATGAACTGCGTCAGACCAGACCAATTAAGCACGGATCATTATAGCCAAGGATAATTCGAATCTGTGAATGGTTTATTATTTTTTGTGTATAGCCTATACCTACAATAAAAACAAAACATTGCTTGTATAATGAAGAAAACAAACAGCTTTCCTTTCCGTGAACTTCCCTCTCAAAAGCGATCATTTTCACCATGAACCGAAATAAATTGTGTGTATAGATAGGCTATGTATTCCTTTTATAGGCTATGATTTTATCCTGTTTTTTTTTTCTTGTTCACAGAAGTGCTACAGGTGCATACGATGATGATTCTGTTCTTTATGCAGCTATTTGTGCATGCAGGCTAAAACTAAAAACCCCTGGAAAAAAAATGTTTGTGTGTTTTAATAGGTCACGGACACGTGTAAATTTTAATTTAACAATCTTGTCGGTTAATGAATGGAGATGATCGCGTCGGTTGAAGGTCACGGGGGAAAAAAACCCAATAGTTTTAGTAAACTAACCCTGAACATCCACAGATCTGTAGTCTAAACTTTGCTCTTTTAAAACACATACATACATACATACATACACATAGACATATGTTTGTCATAAAATAATTTATCAATGCATTATTTTTATAGGCTAACCCAGTGGTTTTCAAACTTTTTTTTTTGACGCGACCCATAGGCTTGTGCGCAGAAAAAAATCATCTCAGCAATTTTTTTAACCACTTATGATACACGTGCACTTGCTGATCCTTGACTCGATTCTGAAATAATTTGATCAAGCTATAGGCCTACACACATGAATTTTAACCAATTAATAGCCGTTTGCTGCATGCTTAAAATACACAACATATTCTACAACAAACTCTTTAAATGTAATATTCATTATATATACAGGACAGAACAAGAATTAAAAAAATAACTATAAACAAGCCAAAACGAAATCATTTAAAGCGAAAGTAAAAGGGGCATTATGCTCACGTAACTCTCTCATTAGAATCAAAATGTTTCAACATTCGCGATGTAATTGATAGGTTTTGTAACTTCACTCATGTTGCAATATCGACAGGAAAAAAAATCATCCTTTTCACATGCGCAAAAATGTGCTTGGAAACATCACAGTTGAGCGGTGCTTACGCTGAATGGTACGAATTGTACTAATATTCTAAATTCGAATATATATTCGAATAGTTTAAAAAAACTTTTAAATTTCGAAGGTGAAAATTAATATTCGAATGTGGAAAAACACGCCCGCGGTATCAGAGGTATTCCTGAGGGATCAGGGACAGGTCACAGGAGTCGCACTGGCACAGCACTGCTGAAAGTTTTTTTATTTCTTATTTATTGCATGAATAAGGTAGGTAAGGTTAGATACAGCAGTTCCATGCACAGCAGGCTTCCACTGGTTTGATTATTTAGGCTACCGTTTCATGTCAAGAAAAAGTTCCATGTTCACCAGCACAGCTCGCTCGGAGCGTTCAATGTCGGTTCTAGCTACTGTATAACTTCAATTAATGTTAAAGGGCACCTATCATGGAATTTTGAAAATCACCTTTCATGTAGTGTGTAACATAGATCTAAGTGAACAAAAACATCCTGCAAAGTTTTAAATATGAAAGTTCACCGTATACAAAGTTATTGTCTCTCAAAAGTAAGAGTCGACTCTGAGTCGCTGATATGAATCGATAAACAAACAATGCTTTTTTTTCTCTAGCTTTCGTACGTCACTTGTACAAGTTATTTGAATTCGACACGCCCACTCAGTGCGCGCGCCGAGCAGACACAGAGAAACCTGACAACATCATGTCGACGAGACTCTGTTCTGAAGTGCGAATCAAAAGCAAACTTTTTTTTTCACTGCCCAGGGACAAGCATGTGAAGACTCAGTGGCTAGAGTCATATTTACGACTATACCACGTATAGCCACCTTGAGCTGTGTTCGTGTTATTTTAATGACGATCGCTTCACAAACACAAATGCTTTCAAGTGTGGATTCGCGAGTCGGCTGATATAGGAAGGTTCAATACCAAGTTTATTTGGATCAGCTTCCTCCTCTGAATCACAACCTGTAAGTACTATTAATAATTGTTGCTTTTATGTGTGTGTGCGTGCGTGCGTGCGTGCGTGCGTGCTTGCGTGCGTGCTAGGGCTGGGTATTGTTAGGCATTTCACAATTCGATTCGATTTCGATTCTTGAGGCTTCGATTCGATTCGATTTCGATTCGATTCGATATTGATTTATTAGCTTCGGTATCGATTCAATAATAAGTAAATACACAAGTAATTAAGTACCTGGGTATTTTTTTTAAATAATGTGTGCAGTATTACCAATGTTTAAGAACAAATTGACCCCAGCATGTTTCCTGTCATGGTTTATTTAGCAGAACAAACTGTACAATATTGTACATGTGTTGAATACAAACCACAACTGTAACAAACAGGTGCTTTATTAACACCTCTAAAGTACATGTAACTGTAAGTAATAGAAAGTATATTCTTCCTATACATTCAAGTTATAAAAGAAATGTAAACAGAAGCACAAAATGTGCATACTCATAAAACAAAGTGCAGCCATAGATATTTGTCAACACAATAAATAACACTGACCAGCTGATCAGAGAACCTTTGGCTTAGTTACTGTGCATATGTAGGATACATTACAGACATTTCCATCATATAACTCATAACATTTTAGTACAATATATAGCATGTTAACTCTGAAGCATTTGTTATCAAACTAGTGCACATGTATGTATTTTTAACGTTGCGACGTTCGTCTGTTATATAGGACAACTTAGTTTGAATAAACGAGCAGACACTGATTACCAACTTGCTCTATGTTCATTTAAAATTAACAGCAAGACAACTAGAAGTGAATGTGCTTTCCGTTAAATGAATCACACACAGTAAACAAAACATTAACAAAAAAACTTTGCAATGAACTGCAATTTAGACGCGCAAACTGCGTGCTGGTGCGGTGACGTACAGCTCAGGAAGATTCGGCTTGAAGTCGTTCATCCTCGGACGCGGCGCCGCGCGCGCTGTTACAAAAAAAGCCTTGCACACAGCCAAGCGAAATGAGGCTCGTGCGGATTATAGACAGTAAAAGAAACGGACGCGTCGAGTATAAACAAGGCTTTTCTCCGTGTCAGCGTCAGCGCGCGTGGTATTTAAACATTCTCTATGATAAAAACAGCGTCTGAACGCTCTCACTAGAGTGTTGCCCACAGCGCCGCCACTGGCCGGTGGGCTGAATCGATTCATAGGATTTGATGAATCGATATTGAATTGAGAAACAAATAATTGCAATGCATTGATGAATCGATATTTTTACCCAGCCCTAGTGCGTGCGTGCGAGTTACGCTCAGCAGCTTCTAGGTCTCCAATGTCATTTTTTTCGTTTTTTAAAATATAAAAATTATGTGAAGCGTATTGTACTACTGCAGTGCTTTATCAATATGTTTAAGCTTTGGGCTAACGCAAAATATAATTGACTGCGTCATCTGACCAATCACCGCCGATTAGCGTCACGCAAAGGAGGGGTTTGGACAAATGAGTCGTCAAACGAATCATTAGGGAGTCGGTGAGCAAATCAGGTACAAAATAATGCATATTATAAGACAACAAAAGTGTTTTTTGTCATTGCATGCATGTAAAACTGTTGTTGGGGACTCCCAGAACATTATTAGGAACATTTTAAATGCCATAATAGGTACCCTTTAATATTATTTGTTTCAATCACTGAATCACTGGGACAAGAGTCGCGACCTTAAATTGCTTGCGCAAAACTCTTGATCATCACTCAACATTTGTTTATTGTTATTGTTCATTTAACCGTATGTGCTGTGGATGTTCAGGGTTAGTTTACTAAAACTATTAAAAACAGTTCTGCTAATCGACATAAACCGGAAATAATGGAAAATATAAGTATTAGTCGAACAACTTAAACTAAACGAAAATTATAAATGTTTCCTTTTATCAACAAATTGGATTCATTTAGGGTTTTTTTCCCCCGTGACCTTCAATCGACGCGATCATCTCCATTCATTAACCGACAAGATTGTTAAATTAAAATTTACACGTGTCCGTGACCCATTAAAACACAAACATTTTTTTTCCAGGGGTTTTTTAGTTTTAGCCTGCATGCACAAATAGCTGCATAAAGAACAGAATCATCATCGTATGCACCTGTAGCACTTCTGTGAACAAGAAAAAAAAACAGGATAAAATCATAGCCTATAAAAGGAATAAATAGCCTATCTATACACAAAATTTATTTCGGTTCATGGTGAAAATGATA
>JAZAVI010001424.1:0-17820 GCA_036326025.1 Chrosomus eos
TACTGGTGATGATGAATTATTAACGCAGTGGTTAGGTTTAGTCAGAATCTTTGGAAAGAGAACACTCTCTTAGGTGTGACATTACATTATGACGCACTAGCACAGTGAAACTACATCAGCTATGGGAAGCAGGTATAGAAAATAGCTTCAAATATCATTTACTTATTGGATTTTTTGTTTACATCTATATAATTAATTGACAGGTTAATTAGCCTGAGATGCATTCTTCAGAGTTTACTTGAACTTTATTACTAAATGAAATACATACATTAGTCAATGTTATCAACTAAAATACCAAATACATAAACTAGTTAAAAAACCAGACTATTTAGAGGGGTGTTGTTAGCTAGAAACTAGAATTCTATAGCTTTAGCTAGAAGTCTACAGCTAGAGCTAACTCATGGTAACTCTTATAAAACATGTGTGGAGAGAGAGAGAGAGAGAGAGAGAGAGGAGAGAGAGAGAGAGAGAGAGAGAGAGAGAGAGAGAGAGAGAGAGAGAGAGAGAGAGAGAGAGAGAGAGAGAGAGAGAGAGAGAGAGAGAGAGAGAGAGAGAGAGAGAGAGAGAGAGAGAGAGAGAGAGAGAGAGAGAGACATCTTAATCTCTCATGTCAGACATGATTTTGTATGTGTATCTTATATGTTTATGTTATGCTTTTTATTCAAACCTTTTACAGTGCATTTTGAGGTTTGCATTTGATCGGTATATGTGTATTTCCGTATTTGTGTACTTTCTGGTAACTGAATCCACGCATGTCAGTTTACTGTGTCATGCTCACCAGTTAAGCTGCAGAAACAGTTACTTAACGTCTCAGTTACATATGTAACCCTCATTCCTGAGTAGGAACGGAGACGTTACGTCATGATGACGAATGGGCTTCGCTTAGAAAGTCCTATCAACTTCGAGTATTAAAAAACAAGCCAATGGCAAGGAAATGCCATGGGTCTGCGGAATTGCATAGCGTAACTCCGTCCCACCTCGTGGGTATATAAGGAAGTACGCTGCAAGGTGGTAAGGTGTAAGGTTAGTAAGGTGGCTTGCCAAGGGAAAGACACATGCTCAGAGAGAGTGTAAATACCACGTGGGGGTCGCCCGGGGGGAGGGACCATGCACACGGAGGCACCTAGCCAACACGAAATCTGCCGCAGGCATATGGCGTTGACGTCAGCAGTGCTGGAGGAACTCAGGGCTTCTCGGGGAAGCTCACCTGAGGCGAATATCGCACGAATCCAGTCCGAGGAGTGGAATGGCGAGCAAGCAGTAACACAGAGCGGGTCCTATTACCGGTCACTGGGGGCGAGTACATGAGAGGACACTGGCTCCACTGGGAGATTGTAGAATCTCACAAATGTGTTGGGTGTCGACAAGCCTGCAGCTCTGCAGATGTCTGTTAGCGAGACGCCATAGAGCCCAAAAGGAAGCCACACTCTGAGTGGAATGGGCCTTCACACCAAGGGGGCATGGTCGACCTTGCTGCTGGTATGCCAAAGCAATGGCTTCCACTATCCAGTGAGACAGCCTTTGCTTGGAGAGAGCCTTTCCCTTCAGCTTCCTACCATAACAGACAAAAAGCTCAGCTGTATTGGCCCAAAGGAGCTCTTCCGATCAGCGGGTGAAGGTCTCAGCGCGTTACCGTCTTTGTAAAAGTGAGAAAACATGAGTTCACAGTGGGAATTTACATTAATCACCGCCCCAGACTTACTGAGGCGGCAACCATTTGTTAACAATGGGAATTTTAATTGAGTTTACACCTTCTGAGAGCAGGAGACCATTTGCCTGGAAAAACCCACCCCTCCTCTGGGGTCATATGCCCCAGGAGCCTCTGAAAAAACTTCAGTGGAACCGCACTCTTCCTCTGGAATTGACTCAGGCAAGTCAGCAGTGACTGCGCACGCTCGCTCGTAAGCTGTGCGCATATGGCGACCATGTCGAACATACCGAGAAAAGAGATCCTCTGCACAGGGGAGAATTTACTCTTTTCCCAAAAGGCCCAAACGGGTGAGGTACCGGAGCACCAGATCCCTGTGTTTGCAAACCTGGTCTCGAGAGTGAGCTAGTAGCAGCCAGTCGTTGAGATAGATCAGGATGAGAACCCAGTGTTGCCGGAGTGGCGCAAGGGCTGCCTCGATGACTTTCGTGAAGATGCGAGGGGACAGGGCTAACCTGAATGGGAGAACCGTGTACTGGTATGTCTGCCCCTCGAAAGCAAACTGAAGAAACGGTCTGTGTCGAGGAAGAATGGAGACATGAGAGTACGCATCCTTCAGGTCAATCGCTGCAAACCAATCCAATGGACGAACACATTAGAAAATGCGTTAGGCTGTCAACATCTTGAACGGAAGCCTGTGAATGGTTCTGTACAAGACGTCCAGGTCCAGGATTGGCCGTATCCCAGCGCTCTTCTTGGGTACAATGAAGTAGGGGCTGAAGAAGCCGGACTTAATTTCTGCTGGAGTGGCGGTCTTGATCGTACCCTTCACCAGTAGGGTAACGACCTCCGCATGCATGGCAGGGGCATTGCCACACTCCACGGTATAGTAGATTCCCCGGAAGCGGGGAGGAGATCGTGCGAACTGAATCACATAGCCGAGCCTGATGGTTCTCATGAGCCAGCGGGACAGATTGGAGAGCTCCAAAAACTGAAACAGCGGGGTCATGTGAACCACAGACGTACCCACGATGGGGCAGCGAGGCAAAATGACCGGTCCAGACGTGGGAGGCGGAGCATCCCGGTGTGGGGGTATGGTCATATGCCGCATCCAGACAGAGGAGGCCAGGGAAAGACCAGCGTTCCATGGGGGTCTGCTCGGTCAGGGGTCTGGCGACAGAGGGGGACGAGAGTGGCGAGGCTCGTAAGCGGCGTGTACTGCCATCCGCATCCTCTGGGGGCTCAGAGATGGGAATGTCCATTCTTTGGAAGAAGAGGTTCTCCCCCGGCCCTTCACCAGGGGAAGGAGTGGCCCTGCAACCACTTCCTGGAAAGAACTGCAACCAATCTTTGAGCTGCCCGTATAGGGAGCGCAGGATCGCCTGGCATTTGGCAGGCTGCGTGGCTGGTATGAGCTGGGGCGCCTTCCTGCGACTATCTCCATGGCACTACTTGGGTGAAGGATGCTGCTGGGGCCGGGAGGGAGGGGCAGTAGGGGTGGAAGTCGCAGGAGGGCACCCTTGGCGGGGAGCGGGAAGCGCCCTCAGTCTGCTTCTAGGCGGCCGAGAACTGTTGGGCAGAGTCCTCGACCGCGCTCCGCTGAAGAGGCCGGAAGAGACCAGGTTAAGAGAAGAGAGCAGGTTCGCTCAGCCTTGTGCATATCAACCAGGTTAAGACAGAGATGTCTTTCCTGGACCACGCATGTGGACATCACTTGACCCAGGGAGCGTGCAGTCATCTTCATCGCTCGAAGAGCGAGGTCGTGGCTCACACGCAGCTCTTGCATGAGCCCTGAATCAGCCCTACCCTCGTGCATGTCAGTGATCACCCTGGCCTGGTAGACCTGAAGGATGGAAATATATATCCCATCTCATGGAGAGAATAGATTTGGGTGTGGATGAGGGGACTCTCACTCTAGTGGGGTCAATGAGTCTCGACCACAACATTGCGACGGTCATGTTCCCGCAATGAGAACATGATGCATTCACGAACGCTGCCCGGGAGTGATCTAAGCCCAAACATGCCATGCAGCGTTCATGCCCATCAGCAGAATCAACCTGACTTCCGCACCAAAATACACGGGCTAAACATCTTTTAAAAGACGTGCCACATGCAAGCCCTTTTTGTGAGAGGAAAACTCCCAGCAGTGCTGAAGCGCCCAGGGAGAAACACACATACTGTTGCAGACCACTGCACAGATCAGCAGGCAGGAATGTGAAACTCGCTGGAACACGCCGTCACACCAACACCGCCAGGAAGCTGCTCGTCTCGAAGATTCTCGAAGATAATCAAAGAATAGGTTGCAGAAGTGAAGAGGACCTCTTGGCTCTGAAGCAGAAACATAACTGCGTGTTGCCAGCGTACTTCCTTACCCACGAGGTGGGGCGGAGTTATGCTATGCAAATTACGCAGACCCATGGCATTTCCTTGTCATTGGCTCATTTTGGAATACTCGAAGTTGAAAGGCTTTCTAAGCGAAACCCCCTTTGTCGTCACGACGTAACTCATAGTGATTACGAAAGGGAACTTGATATGTTTGACCTTCAGTGATCCAAAAAGAACAAGCATCATTTATACTAATCATGCAAGTTTCTTCCAATTAAGTGTAGTCAGTCAGTATTTTACATGACAGAATAAAGAGGATACAATAAATAGGCCATGTGATAAAATGTATATTTACAGTAAATTAATTTAATTGAAAACATAAAACTGAAAAAGCAGCAGTAGATCACCCAAAAATGAAAATGAAAATAATTAAGGAAATAATGTCACAATATAAAATTAAGCATAATTTTCAAAATACAATTTTTGAAATGTGACCTGGAGATGTTTTTGTGATGGTCACCCTTGTAGTATTGAGATGTCAGTGTATACAAGCTATAAAAGGGAAAATGGTGTGTTGTGATTTATGCTTAAAGTGGGCACCAAACATGTAAGGATTTGGCCTAAATGTCAGGGTTCCTATGTTTCATTGTGTTTTTTCTCTGTGACCCAGTTTGAACTTTGCCGCATTCATGGAGTGGGTGCTGGTGCTGGTGAACAAAAACTCCCTGTTCACCATCGGCTTGGCACATCCAGAGACCTGTCATCCGTCAACGACTGGCACGATAGAGATAAGGGGGACCTGCCTGCCACGATCGACAAGCCTAATCCAACAGAGAGGACAGGAGAGGACATAAACCCGGAGCTTGTGCCCCTCAGAGAATCTGACCAAGTTGCGTGAGTCGGAAGCTCACTCATCGGAAGCGCGTCTCTGCGACTCCACCTTAGTTTCCAGTGCCAGTGATGGGCTCTTTGGTTCATCTGCTACACCTGGGTCTCCATCTCATGTAGCTGCATCTCCATCGGTCATCCCCAGGGTGTCATCTGCTAAATAATAATCAATTTCATGCTAACTAATAATAAATTGTTACATTTGATTTTATTCTGACTACTTTTATTACATTGTATCCATTTTATACCGCAAATCTGTGTCAGGTTAGTAACAGACTAAAGTCCTGAGTGGAGCATAGGGCACGCCAACTGAGATTTTAGAGTGCCGACTGAATCTTGGTGCTGGTCCAAGTGTACTTATACTTTAAAGGCTGATAAAGGGAATTTCCATTTAGGACAACAGAATGTTGCTTAACCAACCTAAATAGGGTGAGCCTTACCTCTGTTTTCTGTCAGGACCACTTTCGTCAAATGCGATTGACAGTAAGCATACAGTTTGGATTGGCGGTATGGTTCTGTTCTGGGCAAGAACTCCCTGCGCATCCATGCAGCCTAGCATGGATAAGAGCAGGGAGAGCAGCAATAACCCCCCTTAGGGTAAACAGAACAGAACCAACATGTCACAGTGTCTGGTTGTTCGCTGAGTTAAACACTAGAGGTCCTCAGTTTTCACGGTGTCTATGCATTCTCACTACAATTCCCATGATCCTGTCTGTCACTGATTGTTCATTGCCTTACAGCTGTTTCTCGTCACCTTGTTAGCACTTGTGTATATATACCCTGTCTGTTTCAGTGTTTGTCACGGAGTCCTTGTATAATGTCCCCACACTTCCGTTGTTATTTCAAGCCTGTTTCTAGTGTTAATCTTTTATGTTTTTGGATTGCCTTTTTGGATTCTGACCTTTGCCTGGACTGGTTGTGACGGATTACCCTTTAATAAAACACTGCTTTTGGATCTCTAATTCCCTGTGTGTGCGTGTCGTGACACAGCATGATGTATTGCAGATATCATTAATTCAAGATGATTTTAAAGTACAACATAAATGAGAATTTAGTCTGATTCAAAAGGGAATCAGAATGCCAAATCCTGACTGCATGATAGGAGGAGCTGGGGATGGAGGAGGGTAATTAGCTCCTGAGAAATGCGATAGATGTTGTAGTACTGAATAATACTGAAGGAGCTTATATATGAATACAGTGATAGGCGTCGTATTCCTATAGGTAGATGTGGATCAGCTGAGAGTCAGCTGATGCGAGCTTGACTAACGTGACCTGCCAGAACTGATGCTACGTTTGATTATTGTAATAATACCCTAGCTAAGTGTACATGGGCAACCATGAAATAACGAAACCAAAACTACTATCAGAGAAAGTAATATTGGTCGGCTTATAGCAAGATTCATGACCTCTTACTGATAGTGTTGCTTTAATTCAAGTGTATACAGATCTATGGAAACTAAAAAAAATACTTTTAGAGAGAGTAAGCATGTGAGCAGGTCTCTAAATAATATAATCAATTACATCTGTCCAGTGACCAAGACTCGCGAGTTTGTGATTGTGGGGGGCCACCTCAAAGACCCTATAGCGACATTGGTATCTGAATGAACAAGTAAATTACAATTAAAGAGTTAAATAGAATAATCAAATGTGTAGATAAATTATCATATAAATGACCAATAACTAATTGGCATTCCAAACTACATTCAAGGTCACGATAAAAGGGAGTAAGGCCCCATCCACACTACTACGTTTTCGTTTAGAAACGGAGACATTTTGCTACGTTTGCACCTCTCGTCCAGATTAAAACGGCAAAAACGAAGACCTAAAACGAAGAAGTTTAAAAACGCTGCAGACCCGTTTTGCGTTTTGAATCTCCGGAGGGCGTTTTAGTGAAGACGGGTCAAAACGGAGGACTCTAGAAACGATGACGCAGACGCTCGCGCTCGGCTCTCTGATTGGGTGTCATCAGTCATGGCGTATCCCTTGATGCTTCCCTGATGCTGTAACGTTAACTGCCTACATGCGCCGGAGGCAAGCTATTATTCCAGCGATCTGCACTGATAAAAATGATTTTGTGGTGAAGTAAATACTACAGAAAAAAACAATGTAATTTACATTAAAAAAGTTAGTTCAGTTTCTACTTAAAATGACACATTCAAACACAAAAACGATCCATCAATGTTACCGTCATTGTGTATTGTCTACCAAGTATTGAGGTCTCTGCGTTCACACATAATTACTGAAATGAAGAAACAGTGACACACACACACTATATCTAAAGTATTGATTACTTAGATGTTTTAAAGTAAATCACATAAATGTACAAAGAAAACTTTAATTCGATAGATATTGCTCAACCTTTAGCCTAATCAGCTTAGTAAATATTACTTAATTTCTTATGTTACTTTCACTTAATTCTATGTGTGAAATTTACTCAAAAAATATCAGTGCAAAAACTTGCCTTTATGAATTAAGTAAATTTTACTTATTGTTTTTTACAGTGTGTGACAATTCCCATGCCGTGTGCAGCGGCGGTATCGACCGTGCATGGAGCGTCGGTTTTGTGTTAAGCCGGGAAGAACCAGCGCATGGTGCGATAATTTTATCAATGAAGTTGTGTTGTGTTTACACCGGCACGCGCATGCCCAGTGTAGGTGAATGGCCACGTGATCCGCGTTTTCAGTCGTTTTAATGTGGACGGAGATCGCAGCTAAAATGCTGGTGTGGACGGAGATCGTATTCGTTTTAATTCTCCGTTTCTAAACTAAAACGCAGTAGTGTGGATGGGCCTAAGATAAAAAGTTAATTGGAATTAAACTACAGAAATGACCGAATGTAAAGTAATCCTTCACCTGCTTATCGCAAACTGTCGTTGGGCAGATTGGGTGGACCGTACAGCTTCTTTACCCTGTGGAACTCATTTGCACAATCTAAAGCACCTTTTTTAAGTTTTACCAATGCATTTCTCACTTTCCAATCCTTTAGCAATATTCTAAACAAATAGAGTCCAAAAAAGATGGAAAAAGATTGAACTCTCGTGCATTCATTCATTTGACCATGAAAAGCTAAATTTGTGTAAGATGTTGCACTACAAATAGCTGTCACTGTTCCTCTAAATAAGTATGAAATGGATGTGTAGTTTACATCAGTTTTTCGGTTTCCAAACATAGTTTGGAATGGATTGGATGGATCATTGTTGCCTCCCTTTGTTTCTGCCGTTGCTCCAAAAAGTCCTAAATAATTTTTATACAGTTATCTTCAATCTTAGGGATTAGTCTCATGATGGGTGCAGCAGGGTAGAAACTGTCTGTGGACTAATGAGAAGTCCTGTCCTTCCCGTGCTTGAGGTGTCTGTCAGTTGTCCTAACATCCTTATCTGATGGTGTTGAACTGCCAAGTATCCAATCAAAATGTAGCAAAACTTTCTCCACTGTTGAAGTAATGGCGCTTTTCCACTGCATGGTACGGTACGGTTCGGTTCGGTACGGCACGCTTTGGCGCTTTTCCACTGCATGGTACGGTACGGTTCGGTTAGGTACGGCTCACTTGTGGTGCTTTTCCACTGCATGGTACGGTACGGTACGGGGCGCTTCGGCGCGCTTAAATGGTACCTGATCTGTTGAGGTTCCAAGCGTACCGTACCGGTACTAAAATGTGACGTGAAACACTGCAGATCACTGATTGGTCAGACAGACAGACAGAATCGTCACTACCAGCGTCATTGGATTTGCGACACGAGACCGCTATACAGAGTCATATAACCAGTAGACAACAGCCAACACGGTAGCACCTGTGTTTTACTTACTTGAAAAAACAGAAGAGATCAACACTTTAAAAAGGAAATGGCTGAATCGTGGTCGAGGTGCAGACAATCCTCTCGTTGGTTGCCTAGGAGCGGGTCCAGCGAGAGCTGGATGGGGCAAAACAGAATGAAAAAGTGTTCCAAGTAGCAGCTAGCTCAGCTCTTAGCCGCACACGGCTATCACCGGACCTACAAACAGTGTAACGATCAGTCCCACCCACTTTGAATGGGTACTAACTGCAGTGGAAAAGCAACCGAGCTAGCGAACCGAACCGTACCGTACCGAGTCGTACCACGCAGTGGAAAAGCGAAGCCGAACCGTACCGTTCTGCGCCGAATCGAACCGTACCGAACCGAGCGTACCATGCAGTGGAAAAGCGCCATAAGAGAGGGCCCTGCCATAAAACTAGAATGTGCTGTTCCCTATGTGGTAGAATGTATTCACATAACAAGGTCAGCATTCTTTGTTTCTCAAATGATGTGCATCACATGCTTGTATACAGCTAGTTTAGCACCCAATAAAGCATGCTATGATGAGGAGCTACAAACAAGCAGAGGAAAATGAACAGCCTGCATTCCATTACCGAAAAGGAATATGAGATGAGTTTCCATTACAGGACAATGGAGAATCACCTTTGTTCCACATGGCTTGATGCCAATCTTACATAATATGACATCAAGACAGAAATGTCAACCTTGCAATGTCCCCACCGCTCAGCACCTGCCTCCACATCTAAAACTTAAAAAAAAAATTGTTATGCCACTTATGTTTTTTTTTAGCAAAAATAGACCCCTCACAGGCCTTTCAAGACTGTATGTGATCACATCCGCTCACCTCAGCACTGTTAGTCTAGTACAAAAACAGATGAGAAAGCATGATACTTTACTTAAAAAAAAAGATAAATTAGAAATAGGAACAATTGCCTGATATTCAGATAATAATAATAATAAAACACTTAAAGGGATGTTAAAGGGCAAAGATTATGCTTTTTATTATTTTACCTTACCTTTCTTTTAGTGTGTAATAGCTGTTTGTGCTTGTAAACTATCTTCAAAGTTATAAAGCACAAAGTCTACGTCAAAAGGACTTAATCTCCCCAACAGAAAACACTTGCCTGAAACATCTCGTTTGTTCCTCCATTATTTCCGTGACTATAGCTATGTCACCATGTTACACATTTGGGAGCAAAAACACTATTACGGTAAGAAGCCTCACATTTCTGAGCCAAGCAAGTGGTTAACCAATTGACCAACGGACAACAAACTGGGCTGGCTGACCATTCTGAAAAGGTGGGAAATAAAGAGAAAAGAAGCTAAAACAGAGGGTGAAAAGTGGTGCTGCAGTAATGTACAGTATAGATAAATAATGGGTTTTAAAATCATGCAAATGTGTTCAGACTCCAAGAATAAAATTATGAACTTAATATCAGATTATGAACATAATACTTTAATACTAACATCATTGTTTGTTTGTTTTGAACAGACAAGTGTGCAGTCAGTTTACTAAGTCTATAACAAACAAGCATTGTACCCCTGATGTATCAGATAGATGTCTCAGTTGTCCTGAGTGACAGCTGACAGAACTCATGAGTCGTTTCGTTTGTTGCACAATTTTTTTGAGCTCTCTAATGGAACATGTTCAAACAGGCCCATAGGTCTGACGTTCAGCGCTAAAAAGTCTGAGCATCTGATGATAAATAAACAGTGTACATGCATCATTAGTTATATATATTTAAATTATGGGAAGTCCTTTGAGTGAAACTGTTGAAGAGGTTGTGTATTTACAGTATAAGGCAGAAAAGAATGAAAAGGTCAAGTGATTTTCCCACTCATGAATGGCAGATTAATGATTGGCTAAGAAGCAGTAAGAATGAGGGTAAAGGTGAACGGAAGAGAGCAGTTTTTGAGGCTGTCACATGTGACTTCCTGTTTTTAGAAGCAGCTGGCAGTTATGTCATACAGCAAGCTCGTGTTTCTTATGATGGACTGACTGGAGTAATATACACCATTCAAAATAAAGGTACTTTATTGCCATTGATGGTTCCATGAAGAATCTTTCAAATCCATGGAAACTTTCAATTGTACAAAAGGTTTTCCAGTTGAAAAACTTTAGACTATTCTTTAGATTATTTTCTTCACACTAAGGCGGTCATATTTTGAGAACTGTTAAAATGTAATCATAAATTGATGACTTTATGATGATTATTAGTAGTTGCACATGCAAAACTCAATGCACTGGCATCGTCTTTGGTGCTTTCCAAGTCATTTCTACGCACTTACGTTTTTTAAAATGTTTTAGGTACGTTGCTTGGATGTTATGGGTGGTTAATAATCAATCAACAGAGTCCCTTCCTTTGTCCCTTCACAAAAGTCCAATCACCTAAACGTCTTCTCAAAAAGTGGCCTGATTTGAGGTATCTCTCATGCCTGTAGTTAACTGATAAGACCTCAAGGAGGACTTTTTTTTGGTCAATAATCTGTGTGTGCGTGCGTGCGTGTGTGTGTGTGCGTGTGTGCGTGCGTGCGTGCGTGCGTGCGTGTGTGTGTGTGTGTGTGTGTGTGCGTGCGTGCGTGCGTGCGTGTGTGTGTGTGTGTGTGTGTGTCGTTTATGTGTGTGCTCGCCCTGTTTATGTGCTCGCCCTGAAGTTTCGAAGAAGGGCAGAACTAATTTTCCATTCTCAGTTTGGCTTAATGACTCCATGAATAGCATTTCCATGATGGGAAATGGATGGAGCAACAATGCTGGTTAGAAAAGAGAAAGAATGGAGAAGAGACTGTGTGTGTACAAAACATTTAAGCTGATTAGTTAGGTTACATCAAAGATATTCCCCTAAATCTCCAGCGTATTTGACAGTCATAGTCAAGTTAGTGAAAATACCCTGTCCAGTTTGGCCATAACAAATCATCACACACTGTCTGCAACCCAGAGCTGCATTTCCAAGAATTGACAATGACACGAGAAGGTCCCTCCATGTGGAAACATATTTACCCCTGTACCCCTGACTATACAGAACATTTACCCATGCATGTGCTAACCAATCAAGAGAGAACTAATAATACTAGCTGGCCAACGAATAGAAAGACATGGGTGCTCTCTATAAAATGATGGGTTGTTTTAACCCAATTTTGGGTCAAATATGGACAAACCCAAATGTTGGATTCAAAAATGCAATTGATAAATGTAACCCAACAGCTGGGTTTGTCCATATTTGACCCAAAATTGTATTTAAAAATAAATCTAGTTTATTATATATAGGTTAAGCCCAAGTGAGTTACAAGTGACATTTCTCAAGTATAGCAAAATCTATAACCTCTGGCTGAATACTAGAGACTGAGTGCTATTTGACATGTCTGGTCGAACTGTATGCTTCAGGCAGTGTGAAACTAATCTATTAATCTATAGTAAGCACCAGTAATCCTGAATTGAAACTGTCTCATGGGCTCTACAATTTTATTTAAGGCAATTTTATTCAGGTTAATGTGCTGATCTGGTGTTGAAGATAATGATAATCTATAAAAATTTATAGTTTTAAAAAGTATAAGCGGCTTTTATTTACATTTTTAGAGGTGAAAATGCTGGTTTGAGAAAAGAGCAGAGGAAGAGATTTCTTATCACCAGTTTATGAACTTTCACATTGTTTAAAAGATTCTGAAAAACTTACGGTCATTGACATCTTATTTGTGAAGTTTAAAAGGCAAGAAAAGGCTTGTTTCCTCCCAGAGGTCAAGAATTTTTTTTTATGAAGTCAAAGGTCAAGAATGTCTGACCTGTCTGTCTAAATATTCCCACTGAACTATTTTCAGTCATGAAACAATTGATATGTTTGCTTTTCGACAATAGGTGCAAATCTACATCAAAAGTGCCCCCCCCCCCCCCCCAGAACTGTGCTTAATTGTGTTAAATGTGAACTTATAGTACTTCAAATCATCAAAGTATATTTTGAACTATACCTGGCTGCAGATAATATAATACGAATAAAATAAAAGTCCACTCAAGTGTACTTAAAGAGAGTAACTGTCCTTAACTGTCAGTCCCATTTTTGGGGCATAGACCCCTATGACATTTCCACTTTAAATGGTCATACATCTTGAAAACATTGGAACACGGACTTAAAGGGATAGTTCACCCAAAAATGAAAATTCTGTCAGTAATTACTCACCCTCATGTCGTTCCAACCCCGTAAGACTTTCGTTCATCTTTGGAACACAAATTAAGATATTTTTGATTAAATCTGAGAGCTGGATCACTCCTCCATAGGCTTCTAAGGATTGAAACTTGACGGCCCCGAAAAGTTATTAAAGAAATCGTTAAAAGAGTCCAAGTGACTACAGTGGCTAGATCTTAAGGGTGTACTCACACTAGCCGTTTGAACCGTGCCCGAGTGCGTTTGCGCGGTTCGTTTGACTAGTGTGAGTGCTCCGAACCGTGCCCGGGCGCGGCTCGATTAGCCGGCCCTGGCCCGCTTGGAAGAGGTGGGCCAGAGCACGGTTCAGTTGGACTCGGGCGCGGTTCGCATGCAGTGTGAGCGCTAACCGTGCTGGAGCACGGAACAGCATTGTGTTCAGAGCAGCCCGTTCTCATCCCAAGGCGTCATACAGGTGACACGCTCTAAAGCCGATGCACATGGCATCCTTTAGCATCAATATGAGACGCAGATCCCAAGGCGTCATAACCTAACGCTACCCCAGACCTAAACCTACCCATAACAGTGCGTTATATTGACGCTAAAGGGTGCCATGTGCGTAAGATTTCGACGAAATGTCATATATATAACGCCAAAGGATGAAAATGCGTTGGTTCAGAGAGCGCCGCTCTTCTTGTTTATCCCGAAACCGTCGCACCATAATGACGTAAGCGTGCTCCGGCACGAATGCTGAAACCCTATGTGAGTGCAGGCCAGAGGGGGAGTGGGGAGGGAGGACAATTCTACTCGGGCCCGGTTCATGGCAACCGTGCCTAGTGTGAGTACACCCTAAGTTTATCAAGCTACGAGAATACTTTTTGAGCGCAAAAAATTTCACGTAGTGTTATTGCGCAACGCTTCTGGTTGAACGTCACACTAGGGTGGCCATACGTCCGGATTTTGGCCGGACAGTCCGGATTTTAAGCCCCCTGTCCGGCGTCCGGCGCAGCCTCAAGCCGGACACTCATTTGTCCTCCTTTTTGGAGTTGCGCTGAATTGTTGAAAAAAATTAACCTATAAAAAGCCCGCATAATGATAGCGGCTCTCTGATTCCCCTAAATTAGGCCGGTGACACACTGGCTGCGTGGCGTGAGCGTGGCGTTTCTGTTGCGTGTCAGCTGCGTCGCGTTTTCTGTGTCTTTGCACATCAGAAGCGTGTCTGACGCGGCGCTGCTGACACGCATCACCCTGGTTCAACATATGGGAGAAAGTTGTGGAAGCCCTATATACTTCGTGTTAAGCATAAAGCCTACTGATAAAGACAATGTCAGCACAGCAGTATTGACAGCAAAATAGACTACAGAATATTTCGTTCTGTCTTGACAGGTGCAATATTTGAAAATTGATAATTAGGCCTATTTATTTATTTATTTTTAAATGAGGCCTATATTTATATCTGAATTTGTCAAAAATGTAATTTATTAATATGTATTCGTGTACAAAATAACATAGAAACATATTTTCCTATTGTATTTTGCCTGGAAACGCTTCCCACACGCTTGCATGTCGCGTGAAAAATAGGCGTCGGTTCTATTTCTAGCATGAGACGCGCGTGTCACGCAGGCAGTGTGCAAGCTCACCTGTTAACATGGGAGTCGAAATAAAAACGGACACGCCACGCAGCTGAGACGCGCACGCCACGCAGCCAGTGTCACTGGCCTGTTCAAGCGCGCGGCAGAGAGCGAGAGACCTTGCGTGCCCTCAGCACCAACTACAACCCAACCCCCCCCCCCCCCCCCCCCCCCGTCAACAAAACCACCGATCACCAAAATATGTGTCCTCCTTTTTGGTGTTATGGAAATGGCCACCCTACGTCACACGCATCACACACATGACCAGCGTCGGCCAATAGTGAGCCTACGCATGGCCGTAGCCAGCTATGAGGTCACCGAGGTCTGGACCTCGGTCATTTTTTTACATTCATAAATAAAATGTCAAGCTCTCCGAATGATTAATTAGCCATTTAAACCACCTCATATGAGTGTTTGCAATTCATGTTGCTGTGAGAAGCTAGCGCAGTGACCGGGGCTTGAGAGCGTGCTGTGAGTGAGGGCGCGCGGGTGCCAGATCCCGTGTTGCCAGATCCACCTAATAGAAAGGTGGCAGTCGTCTTCTGGACCTGTTTTTCTGATTTAATGTGACACTTTAGGAAGTTATTAAAGTGGAAAGTTGCATGTTAGGGTTAGTGATATATTAATCATATTTCCAAAACACAAGCTTTTAACTTATTTCGGATTACTATTATTATTTTGTTTTGTTTTTCTTGTTTTTCGTAGCAATATCTGGCAACATTTTACTGTCGGCATTAATAAAAAAAAAGCTTATAGACAAACTAATTGCATAAAGCTACCACATTTGGTAAGACAAACTCAATGATCATCGTGGTTATCTGTAAGAAATGTATAACACTATCAAAAACTATAGCATAATACAGATTTGTATGTTACAGAGTGAAATTTGCAAAATAACTTACTGGCCAGCAGGAAGACGGCTCATGCCGTTTAGTTAACCTTTCACAAAGTCATCATAAAAACATAAATTTAAGCAGTGTTTCACAACTAGCAATCTATTCAGTCAGCATATTTGTGTTTGATCTGTGTGAATTCCAGAAATATAAGACTTGCTAGACCTACTTTTTTTCTACATTTCTTTGCACAAAACTCTCTAGAAAGTGCCATTTAATGTTTTTTTTCTTTAATCCGGGGGTAGGGGGGGTTGGGGGGTGAGAGTACATAATCCCAATTTAACCCCTGTATATGTCAAATTTTAATTTAAAAAAAGGGTCGCAGCTAAATGTCTATGGGGAAATGTGGGTCCAATGGCCTAACCGTTATTATAGCACAATTATTTACACCTCACCCCGGACCTCACTGATTTTCAAACCCTGGTTACGGCCTTGAGCCTACGTGTGACGTATAACACAGAAGCGCTGCGCAGTTACACTACGTCAACAGCTTAGGAGAATGACACGGAAGAGAAGAGATGGTTGAATAAAGTCGTTATTTTTGTGTTTTTTTGCACGCAAAAAGTATCCTCGACGTTTTATAAACTTAAGATCTAGCCACTGTAGTCACTTGGACTCTTTTAACGATTTCTTTAATAACTTTTCAGGGCTGTCAAATTTCAATCCTTTAGAAGCCTATGGAGGAGTGATCCAGCTCTCAGATTTAATCAAAAATATCTTAATTTGTGTTCCGAAGATGAACGAAGGTCTTACGGGGCTGGAATGACATGAGGGTGAGTAATTACTGACAGAATTTTCATTTTTGGGTGAACTATCCCTTTAAGTTTGGTCTCATTTTAAAGGAGACAATTGGCAGATTATTGTAGAAGTGAGAAAAAAATGAACGTGAAAAAGGTTTTAATTTTATGAAATGTATACATATTTAAAATATAATTATTTTTATTTTACATAAAATATATATTGTACAAAACATGTTTTACTTTAAAACTGCAAGAAAACAAAGCCATTAATCTGAACAATTAAGTTTTGTTCAAAATTTGAAGTTGAAACCTCAAAAAATTAGCTTTCAGTGAGATTTTTTTTGTTTGGGGCGCAGTACCAAACTTTTCCACTAGATTACAACCAGACTCTATTGGTGACCATTTAAGGACTCTTTTATTTCCACATATGGTTTGAGTGATCTGAACCGTATATTTCCATAATTTCCATACTATTTATGAAGTAGACAGAAGTAATATGGGCAGTTTGACAGTATTTTATTTGAATTCAACCTCTAGCAAACACATAAAAGACATGCGGAAAGAACGTGTGTTAGGCCTATAGCCTAGCTCACAGCCACATTATAAATTGAGAATCTGTAATTTTTTCTTTATATTTATATTACTATCTTTATTTAAATATTTTTATATGTTTATATTATATATTTTTCTATAGCTGAAATTGTGTCAGCTAGATCTGATTATCTTTCTCAGATAATTGTCAGCAATCAGAGTAACCCTAAAAAACTGTTTCACTCAATCAACAAGCTGCTTAAAAATCACAGCCTCTCAAATGTTCCTGCTTCAACTCACCTTTGTAATATGTTTTTGGAGTTTTTTAGCACCAAAATTGACAATATACGTAACCACATTGTTGCCACCCATACCATTTCTGCCTCCTCCTCAAATGCTTTTGCATTTTCTGGTGTCTCTCTCTCTAACTTTGCAATTCATGACTCCCAGTCACTGTGTAATACGGTTTCGAAACTAAAAACCTCAACTTCTAGAGTTGATCCGATACCATCTTGTCTTTTTAAATCATGTTTTGATTCCCTCTCTCCTGTGGTTTTGAGAATTATCAATAACTCTCTGTGCACTGGAGTTGTGCCAGCAGCACTTAAAATTGCTGCGGTCACCCCTGTACCAAAAACTAACAAAATGGACTTTGATAATCTGAATAATTTTCGTCCCATCTCTAATCTTCCATTCCTCGCCAAAATTTTAGAACAAACAGTGGCTTCTCAACTACTTTTTCATCTCTCCTCTAATGATCTTTTTGAGCCACTTCAATCTGGATTTCGGAAACTGCACAGCACTGAGACAGCACTGGTCAAAGTGACTAATGATTTGTTAATGGCTTCTGATTCGGGCTGTCTATCTATACTGATTCTTCTTGATCTTAGTGCCGCTTTTGACACTATAGATCACTCTATTTTAATCAACCGCTTAGAGACCATCTTTGGAGTTTCTGATTCTGCATTAGAGTGGTTTAAGTCCTACCTCTCTGGTCGCAAGCAGTTTGTTGTGATGGGTGATTGCAAGTCTCAGGCCGGTGTGGTGCACTCTGGGGTTCCCCAGGGATCAGTTTTGGGCCCGTTACTTTTTAGTATTTACATTTTTCCACTTGGCCAACTTTTAAGAACACTTGGTCTTAACTTTCACTTTTATGCCGATGACACTCAAATCTATATACATTCAAAACCTGATGCCAATATGCCTGTGTCTTTTCTCTCTCAATGTTTTACTGAGAT
>JAZAVI010001425.1:0-32239 GCA_036326025.1 Chrosomus eos
AGAAATTTGTTAAAAGAAAATAGATAAATTTGTTAGAAAGAAAGTAAGAGATTGTTTTGAAAAAAAAGAAAGAGAAAGAAGATAATTATTAAAAGAAAGAAAGATAGATTAGTTAGAAAAAAAAGAAAGATAGATTAGTTAGAAAGAAAGATAAGAAGTTAGTTAGAAAGAAAAAGATTATTAAATGAAAAAAAAGAGATTGTAAGAAAGAAAAATAGATTTGTTAGAAAGAAGATAGATTCGTTAAAAGAAGAAAGAAAAAAGATAGAAAGAAGTTTGAAAAAAGAAAATTAGTTAGAAAGGAAGAAAAAAGAATTAGTTAGAAAGAAAGAAAAAGATAGATAGATTAGTTGAAAAAATTTAAAGAATAGTTAGAAAAAAAAAAGAAAGAAAGATAGATTAGTAAAGAAAAGAAGATTAGTTAGAAAGAAAAAAAATAGATTAGTTAGAAAAAAAAAGATAGATTAGTTAGAAAGAAAGATAGATAGATTAGTTAGAAAGAAAGATAGATTAGTAAGAAAAAAGAGATTAGTTAGAAAGAAAGAAAGATAGATTAGTTAGAAAGAAAGAAGAAAAAATAGATTAGTTAGAAAGAAAGAAAGATAGATTAGTTAGAAAGAAAGAAAGATAGATTAGTTAGAAAGAAAAGAAAGATAGATAGTTAGAAAGAAAAAGATTAGATTTGTTGGAATGAAAGAAAGATAGATTAGTTAGAAAGAAAGAAAGAAAGAAAGATTAGTTAGAAAGAAAGATAGATAGATTAGTTAGAAAGAAAAGATAGATTATTTGAATGAAAGAAAGATTAGATTAGAAGAAAGAAAGATAGATTAGTTAGAAAGAAAGATAGATTCGTTAGAAAGAAGAAAGAAAGATAGATAGATTAGTTAGAAAGAAAGATAGATTAGTTAGAAAGGAAGAAAAATAGATTAGTTAGAAAGAAAGAAAGATAGACAGATTAGTTAAAAAAATAAAGAGAATGTTAGAAAGAAAGAAAGAAAGAAAGAAAGATAGATTAGTTAGAAAGAAAGATTAGTTAGAAAGAAAGAAAAATAGATTAGTTAGAAAGAAAAGATAGATTAGTAAGAAAGAAAGAGATTAGTTAGAAAGAAAGATAGATTAGTTAGAAAGAAAGACGATTAGTTAGTATGAAAAAGATAGATTATTTAGAAAGAAAGATAGATTAGTTAGAAAGAAAGAAAGATAGATTAGTTAGAAAGAAAGATAAATAGATTATTAGAAAAAATAAAGAGAAAGTTAAAAAGAAAGAAAAAAAGGAAAGATGGATTATTTTTAAAAAAAAAAAGGGGGATAGATATTAGAAAGAAAAAAAAATAAAATTACTTAGAAAAAAAAGATAGATTATTTTAAAAGAAAATAGAAAAGATTAGTTAGAAAGAAAAAATAAATTAGTAAAAAAGAAAGAATTAGTTAGAAAGAAAGAAAGATAATTAGTTAAAAGAAAAAAGAAAGAAAATTTTATTTTAGAAAGAAAAAAGATAATTAGTTAAAAGAAATAAAGATAGATTAGTTAAAAAGAAAGAAAGAAATTTAAGTTTAGAAAGAAAAAAAAGAAAATTTAAATTTGAAAGAAAAAGAAAAGATTTTTTTTGGAATAAAAGAAAGATAGTTTAATTAGAAAGAAAGAAAGATTAGTTAGAAAGAAAGATAGTTTAAAATTATTTTAGAAAGAAAGATAGATTATTTAGAAAAAAAAGAAAAATAATTAAAAAAAATAATAAAATTAGTTAGAAAGAAAGATAATTATTTAGAATAAAGAAAGATAGATTAGTAAAAAGAAAATGATAGTTTTGTTAAAAAAAGATAGATTATTTTAGAAAGAAAAGATAGAAAAGGAGATTATTTAAAAAGAAAGAAAGTTTAGTTAGAAAAAAAGAAAGATGTTTATTTTAAAAAAGAAAAAAAAGATAAAATTATTTTAAAAAGAAAGATAGATAGATTAGTTAGAAAAAAAGATAGTTTTTTTTAGAATGAAAGAAATTTTTGATTAGAAAAAGAAAGAAAGTGTTTTTTTAGAAAGTTAGTTTGTTAGAAAGAAAAAAGTTAGATAGATTTTTTTAAAAAGAAAAGATAGTTTAGTTAGAAAGGAAAAAAATTTAGTTTAAGTTAAAAAAGAAAGAAAGAAAACAGATTATTTTAGAAAAAAAAAAGGAAAAATTTTTTAAAGAAAGAAAGAAAGAAAAAGAAAGAAGAAAGAAAAAAAAAAGATGTTTAGTTAGAAAAAAAGATTAGTTAAAAGAAAGAAAAATGTTTAAAGTTAAAAGAAAAGAAAATTTTGAAAGAAAGAAAGGATTATTAGAAAGAAAGATTTTTTAAAGTTAGAAAGAAAGAAAAGATTATTAAAATAAAAGAAAGAAGTTTTTTTTAAAAAAAGGTTTGATTAGTTTAAAAGAAAAAAATGGGATTATTTTAAAAAAAGTTAAATTAGTTAGAAAGAAAGAGATTAGTTAAAAAAAGAAAATAGATTATTTTAGAAAAAAAGACAGAAAGTTTATTAAAATTAAAAAAGAAAAAATAGAAAATTTAGAAAGAAAGAAAGATAAATTAGTTGAAAGAAAGAAAGATAGTTTTTAGTTTAAAAAAGAAAGATAGATTAGTTAGAAAAAAGAAAAAAAGAAAATTATTTTGAAAGAAATAGAAAATTTATTTTAGAAAGAAAAAATTTTAAAAAGATTTTAAAAAAGAAAAAAAAGGGGAAAAAAAGTTTTTTTGATTTAGTTAGAGAAGAAAAAAAGATAGTTTAAAAAAATTTTTGGGGAAAAAAATTTTGTTTTTTGGGGTTTTAAATTTTTTGATTTTTTTAAGGATGGTTTTTTGAAAGAAAGTTTTTTTTTTATTTTAAAAAAAGGGGGTTTTTTTAGTTGTTTTTTTTTTTGTTTTTTTGGGGGGTTTTTTTGTTTTTTTTTGGGGAAAAAAAGGGAAAATTTAGTTAGAAAAAAGGGATTTTTGTTTAGAAAGGAAAGTTTTTTGGAAAAAAAGGAAGGTTTGTTTTTTTTTGGAAAAAAGGGGTTTTTTATTTTGGAAAAAAAGTGTTTTTTGGAAAAAAGGTTTTTTTTAAAAAAGGGGGTTTTTTGTTTTTAGAAAGTTTAGTTATTTTTGGGGGGTTTGTGGGTGTTTTTTAAAAAAAGGGAAAGTTTTTGGTTTTGGGGGGTTTTTTTTGGTTTGGGGGGTTTTGAAAAAAAAAGAAAATTTATTTAGAAAGAAAAAAAAAGCTAGATTAGTTAGAAAGAAAGATGATAGTTTAGTTAGAAAGAAAGATAGATTAGTAAAAAAAGAAAGAAGATTAGTTAGAAAGAAAGATTTTTCGTTAAAAAGGGAAAGAAAGAAAGATAGATAATTATTTAGAAAGAAAGATAGATTAGTTTAAAAGGGAAGAAAAAAAGATTATTTTGGAAAAAAGATAGAAGATTGGGTTTAAAAAAAATTTAAAGAAAGATTTAGAAAGAAAGAAAGAAAAAAAGAAAGATTTTTAATTTTAGAAAAAAAAAGTTTGTTTAGTTAAAAAAGAAATAAAAATGTTTAAATTTGAAAAAAAAGATAGAAAATTTAGAAAAAAAAGATAGAAAATTTAGGAAAGAAAGAAATTTTTAGATTAGTAAGAAAGAAAAAAATTAGTTTGAAAGAAAGAAAGTTAGTTTAAATTAGAAAGAAAAAAGAAAGATTTTTTATTTTTAAAAAAAGAAAGAAAATTTATTAGAAAAAAATTAAAATAGTTTTGTTAGAAAGAAAGAAAAAAAGGTTTAGTTGGAAAAAAAGAAAGTTTATTTTTGGAAAAAATTTTTTTAGTTTGTTGGTTTGAAAGTTGTTTAGTTTGGGGAAAGTTTGTTAGGGTTTTTAAAAATTTGTAAAAAAGGGAAATTTTGTTTTGAAAAAAAATTGTTAAAAAGAAAAATTTTTTTTTTTTTTTTTGATGAAAAAAAGGGTTTATTTTTTTGAATGAAAAAAAGATAAATTATTTAAGAAAAAAATAGAAAATTTATTTTGAAAAAAAATTAGTTTTTATTTAAAAAAGTTTGTAAATTTTTTTTAAAGGAAAGAAAGATTATTTGGGAAAAAAAAAAGTTTAGTTTAGTTAGAAAGAAAAGAAAGATAGTGTTTTAGAAAAAAGTTTAAAAGGTTTGTTAAAAAGTTTTTTTTAGTTTTAAAAGGAAAAAAAGTTTAGTTATAAAAGAAAAAAGATTAGTTTAGAAAGAAATTGTTAGAAAGAAAAAAAATGGGTTTAATTATTAGAAAGAAAGATGATTATTTTAGAAAGGAAAAAATTTAGTTTTGTTAAAAAGGAAAGAAAGTTTTGGACAGATTGTTTGAAAAAAAAAAGAGAAGGTTTAAAAAAAAAAGAAAGAAAAAAAGAAGAAAAAGAAAGAAAGAAAGAAAAAAAAGATTAGTTAGAAAGAAAGATTATTTTGAAAGAAAGAAAAATAGTTTTTTTTTAAAAAAAGATAGTTTATTTAAGAAAAAAAAGAAATTGGGTTTAGAAAAAAATAGATTAGTTAGAAAGAAAGAAATTTTTAAGTTATTTAAAAAAGAAAGAAAAGTTTATTTAGAAAGAAAGAAAATTTATTTTGAAAAAAAGAAGATAGTTTTAGTTAGAAAAAAAAGAAAAATTTAAAGTTAAAAAAAAAAGAGATTATTTTAGAAAAAAGAAAGATAGATTATTTAAAAGAAAAAAACAGACAGATTATTAGTAGGGAAAGAAAGATAGATTTTTTAGAAAGAAAGAAAGATAAATTATTAAAAAAAGAAAATAGTTTATTTTAAAAAAAAAGAAAATTTATTTAAAGAAAGAAAAAAAAGAAAAATAGTTTAGTTAGAAAGAAAGAATAGAAAAGTTTAAATTAGAAAGAAAAAAGTAAGAGATTAGTTAGAAAGAAAAAAGAGAAAAAAAGAAAGATAGTTTTATTTTAAAAAGAAAAAAAAATAGTTTTGTTAGAAAGAAAAAAAAAGCTAGATTATTAGAAAGAAAATAATAAATTATTTAGAAAGAAAAAATAGTTTTTAAAAAAAGAAAGATAGTTTTATTAAAAGAAAGAAAAGTTTTCGTTAGAAAAAAAAAGAAGAAAGATAGATAGATTAGTTAGAAAAAAGAAAAAAATTATTTTAGAAAGGAAGAAAAATAGATTATTAGAAAGAAAGATAGAAAAGATTATTTAAAAAAATAAAGAGAATATTTAAAGAAAGAAAGAAAGAAAGAAAGATGATTATTTAGAAAAAAAAAAAGAAGATTATTTAGAAAGAAATAAAAATAATTATTTTAAAAGGGAAAAGATAGTTTTAGTTAGAAAGAAAGATAGAAAAAATTATTTAAAAGAAAGATAGATTAGTAAAAAAGAAAGAGTTTAGTTAGAAAGAAAGAAAGATAATTAGTTAAAAGAAAGAAAGAAGATAAATTAGTTAAAAAGAAAAAAAAGATAGATTATTAAAAAGAAATAAAGATAGTTTAAATTTTAGAAAAAAGAAAGATAGATTATTAAAAAAGGAAAAAAAAGATAGATTATTTAGAAAGAAAAAAGATAGATTTTTTTGGGGAAGGGAAAAAAAGGTTTGTTTTGTTAAAAAAAGAAAGTTTAAGTTAAAAAAGAAAGATAATAGTTTAGTTAGAAAAAAGATAGTTTATTAGAAAGAAAGAAAAAAATAATTAAAAGAAAGATAATAGATTATTAGAAAAAAAGAAAATTTTAGTTAGAATGAAAGAAAGTTTAGATTTTTAAGAAAGAAAATAGTTTAGATTAGTTAGAAAAAAGATTGTTTATTAGAAAAAAAGTATAAGAGATTATTAGAAAAAAAAGATTATTTAAAGAAAGAAAGAAAGAAAATTTATTTAGAAAGAAAAGAAAGTTTGATTATTAGAAAGAAAGATAATAGATTATTAGAAAAAAAAGGATAGATTAGTTAAATGAAAAAAATAGATTAGTAAAAAAAGAAAAAATAGTTGGGTTAGAAAAAGATAGATTCTTTTGGAAAAGAAAGAAAAAAAGGGAAAGAAAAAAAGTTTTAATTTTAAAAGGAAAAAAAGAAAAGATTAGTTAAAAGAAAGAAAATAATAATTATTAGAAAAAAAAAGAAAATTATTTTTAGAAAGAAAAAATAAGTTTAGTTAAAAAGGGAAAGGGAAAAGAAAAAAAGAAAGAAAAAGAAAAAAGAAAGAAAAAAGAAAAAAAAAGAAAGAAAGAAAGAAAAAAAGAAAGAAAAAAAAGAAAAAAAAAATAGATTGTTAAAAAAAGAAGTTTAAAGTTAGAAAGAAAGATAGATAGATTTATTTTTAAAAAGAAAGATAGATTAGTTAAAAGAAAAGAAAGAAGATTTTTTAGAAAGAAAGATAGATAATTGTTAGAAAGAAAGAAAATTTTATTAAATGAAAAAAAAATAGTTTTAAAAAGAAAGAAAGATAGATTAGTTAGAAAGAAAGATAATTATTAAAAAAAAAGAAAGATAGATTATTAGAAAAAAGATAGTTTGGGTTAGAAAGAAAAAAAGAAGATAGATTAGTTAGAAAAAAAAAAAAAAAAGAAAGAAGTTTGGTTTAGTTAGAAAGAAAGATTATTTTAGAAAGAAAGAAAGAAGATAGATTATTTAGAAAGAATAAAAAAAAAGAAAGAAAGAAAGAAAGAAAGAAAGATAGATTAGTTAGAAAGATAGTTTTGTTATAAAGAAAAAAAAGATAGATTTTTTAGAAAGAAAAAAAGTTTTATTTTAGAAAAAAAAGAAAGAAAGAAAGATAATAATAGTTTGATAGATAGATAATAGATAGATAGATAGATAGATAGATAGATAGTTTAGATAGATAGATGATAGATAGATAGATAGAAAAATAAAATTCATTAGAAAACATATAGAAGGAAATTTAAAATTGAGTCAGGGATTTTAGTTTTGGAGTTTATTTGGTGATAACATTGGGCCACCGAAGTTTTGGGCCTCTTTTTGGGAACTTTTTCCAATGAAATCAATGGTTTTTTATATTTTTAATTTTAAATTTTTTAAAGAAATCTGAAAGCCAAATCAGTCTAAAAAGGATAAAACACACTAAGCCCAAACATTTTTTGAAGGTCTGCCCCGATTTTTGGAGTTTGGAGTTAAAGCTCAAGGACGAGTTAGTTTTAAATTTTAGAGTCAAAAAAAAATTAAAAAAACCCTAGAATGTCCCATTTCCGGGAGAAATGTGAAAATGGTGCTTGCAGGGGCAAAACCCCGCCGTTGGGTTTGCTAGGGTGTTGAAACATGATTGCATACACCCAACAAAAAAATTTTTCTGTACGATGTTCTGGGGGCGAGATTTTGGTTATTCATGTGTTCAGGTGGTTGCTAGGTGGTTGCTGGGGTATTCTGGGGGGTTCTAGGGCATTGCAAGCCCTTTTCCCTAGGGTTTTCGGGGGGGTTTCCCAAGGGGTTTTCCCTGGGGGTTTGCTAGGGTGTTCTGGGTGGTTGCTAGGGGGTTGTTAGGGTATTCTGGGGGGTTAAAAAGGCATTCCCAAGGGGGTTGCAATGTATTCGGGGGAGGGTTTTGCTAAAGTTTTTATGGGCGGTTGCTAGGGTGTTTTTTTTTGGGTTTCCCTAGGGGGTTTTTGCTGGGGGTTTTTCGGGTTTTTTTGCTGGGGCCCGTTGCTAGGGGGGTTTCCTGGGGTTTTTCTGGGGTTGCTAGGGGGTTGCTGGGGTTTTTTTTGGGTTTTGGTTTTGCTGGGGTGTTTTTGGGGGGTTTCCCTCGGGGGCATTAAAAAGGGGGTTGCAAGGGTTTCTGGGGGGTTTCCCAGGCATTTTGCTGGGGTATTCTGGGTAGTTCCCTGGGGCTTGCTGGGGTTTTCGGGGTGGTTGCTAGGGGGTTCGGGCCCGGGTTCTAGGGGGTTTGCTGGGGTATTCTGGGTGGTTGCTATGGTTTGCAAAGGGGGTTTGCTAAGGAATTTTGGATGGTTGCTGGGCGGTTGCAAAGGGTTTTCCCTGGAGGGTTGCTACGGTTGCTAGGGTGTTCTGGGGGGTTGCTAGGGGGTTTGCTGGGTGCCCAGGGGGGTTTCTGGGGGCTTGCAAAGGCGGTTGCTAGGGTATTCGGGAAATTTTTGCTGGGCGGTTGCTAGGGTTTCTGGGGGTTTGGGCCAAAGTCGTTCTGGGGTATTCTGGGGGTTGCGGGGCGTTGCTGGGCCCGGTTTGCTGGGGTGTTCTGGGGGGTTTTGCTAGGGGGTTTTCCTAGGGTGTTTTTGGTGGTTGCTAGGCGGTTGCTAGGGTATTCTGGGGGGTTGCTAGGGAAATTCCCTAGGTTTTTGGGCTGGGGTTTTTCGGGGTTTTTCTAGGTGGGTTGTTTGGGGGGTTTTCTGGGGGGGTTGCTAGGGGGTTGCTAGGGTGTTCTGGGGGGTTTGCAAGGGCTTTTGCTGGCTTGCTAGGGTATTCGGGAAATGGTTGCTAGGCGGTTGCTAGGGTTTCTGGGGGGTTTTGCTAGGGGGGTTTGCTAGGGTTTTCTGGGTTGTTGCTAGGGCGTTGCTGGGCCCGGTTGCTGGGGGTTTTTCCGGGGGGGTTTCCTAGGCGGTTGCTAGGTTTTTCTGGGGTTAAAAAGGCCCGGGTTGCTAGGGTGTTCTGGGGGGTTGCTGGGGCCGTTGCTGGGGCGGTTGCGGGGGTTTTCCCGGGAGGGTTTTCCCTAGGGGGTTTGCTAGGGTTTTCTGGGGGGTTCTAGGGGGTTTGCTAGGGTATTCTGGGGGGTTTGGGCAAAGGGGCCCTTTTGCTGGGGGGTTTTGCTAGGGTATTCGGGGTGGTTGCAAAGGGGGTTTGCAAAGGGTATTCGGGTTTGCTATAAGTTACTAGGTGGTTGGTAGATTTTCCCCAGAGGGTTTCCCCCTAAAAAATTTGAAGCATTTCTTGGAAATGATTTAACACTTAGCTAATCAAAAATTAGAAAGTAGCTATTAAAATGCTAGCATGGGAAAACAATTGCAATTTCCTTTTTTGCTACATTTTTAAAAAAAGACCCCCCCCCCCCCAATCTCTGAAACATTTTCCCTGTTTAGAGATATTGGTTTTTTGCAAAAGGGTTGGCTAGGGAACTATGTTTGGTTGCTAGGGATGGTTTGGGCAGCTGCTAATCATAAAGCCCAAAGTAAATGTGAATGTATAAACCAACCCCCTCTCATAAACGTTACATGTAGAGATAAAAAGTTTTGGGCCAAAATGGTTGCTGGGGTACTCTGTTTGGTTGCTAGGATGCTTGGCAGCTGCCAATCAAAAATTTCCAAAAAAGGGCGGGCTTGTCATTTATGAATGATATAAACCAACCCCCATGCCCCCTGTGACATTCAGAAGGGAAAAATACCCTTTTTTGGGAAATTTTTGGGGTTGCAAGGGCTCGATAATGGTTCAAAGGGGCTGGCCAGTAAGTGTTGAGGTGATTCGGGTTTGGCTTTTTGGGCGGGCCCGAGTAAAAACAAACCCCACCCCATGTTTCTTTGACACTTCTATCTTAGATATCCCTTTGATCTCTTTTAAGGGAAGTCTTTTGAACTTGTTGCAAAGGAGTTTCTAAAGGGGTTTCTAGGGCGGCTTGATACTTAAACAATGATCTTGGGGACACTAAAAGGGCCGTCTAAATTAAAATAAAGCCCGCCCCTTTGTCTCTACGAAACTGGGACCAGAGTTAGTTCAATATAAAAGCGGTTTCAAAGGTGTGGGAGGGCCCTTTTCAGGGGCCTTCCAACACCATAGTAAGTCAAAAGGGGGGAAAATTTTGGGCACCCCCTGCCCCCAGGGGTAAAACTTTTACCCCACTGTAAAGGTATTTTTTACAGAGCCTGAAAACCTCTTCAAATGTGGGCAAATCCCCACATTTCTGTGAAATCTGACCTCTGAGCTAGGGACTCTTTCAAAGTTTTTTCCCCCAAGTTAATAAATTTGGGGGTTTTTTGGGGCAACTTTGGGCCGCTCCTGCCCCCCCGGGGGAAATTTTTACCCCTTTTTGGGGGTATGTTTTTTTAAAGAGCCCTTCAGCCTCTTAAAATTGGCAAATCACACTTTCCCCCTGTGAAACTGATCTCTAGCTATGTTTCTCAAAGTTTTTCCCCATGTTTTAAGCCCTTATCCTTTTTTTTTTTTGGGCCGTTTTTCGCCCCTGGGGCGAACATCGTAACCCCCTTTGCAATAAAATTTCAAAGCACACCTTTCCCCCGAACGGGCCCGCAGCTTTTTGGGACACCTCTTTCATGGGCCCCTTTTGTGAAAAAAAACGGGCGGGAGGAGTTACGCCCCGAAAAAAAAGTGGAAGAAAAAGAAGAAAAAGAAGAATAATAAGTATCCCACAATAACAAAATTTTTTGTTTTGCCAAAAGGCAAGCACCATTAATAATAATAATAATAAAAATTTAATTTTTAAAAAAATAGGTTTTCCCATAAGTTGGTTTTTCTCAACCAATTTAAACTAGAAAAAAATTTTTAAATAGACAAATTTAATTTTGGTTTGAGAAACCCGAACCAGAGATTTTGAAGAAGTTTAAAGAATTTTGGGAAGTTTGATATATAAAATTAATTAGAAAGAAAAAATTTTTTCTAAAAAAAAAAAACGTTTGGGTTAGAAAAAAAGGAAAGTTTTGGGAAAAAAAATAAAATTAAAAGAAAAATTTTAGTTAGAAAGAAAGATAGAAAATAAAATTATTTTAGAAAAAAAAGATAGATAGATTAGTTTGAAAAAAAAGAATTAGTTAGAAAGAAAAAAAGAAAGATAGATAGATAATTAGTTAGAAAGAAAAAAGAGATTAGTTAGAAAGAAAAAAGAAAGATTAGTTAGAAAAAAAAGAAAGATTAGTTAGAAAGAAAGAAAGAAAAAAAAGAAAGATAGTTTTTAGTTAGAATGAAGATAGAGGGGGTTTTAAAAAAAGAAGTAAAGAAAGAAAGATAAATTATTAAAAGAAAGTAATTATTAAAAAAAAAAAGATAGATAGATTAGTTAGAAAGAAAGATAGAAAAATTTAAAAAAAGAAAGAAAAAAATAGATTATTAAAAGAAAGATAGATAGATTATTTTAAAAAAGAAAGAAATAAGGGGATTAGTTAGAAAAAAAGAAAAGAAAGAAAAAAGATAGATTATTAGAAAGAAAGAAAGATAAAATTTTTTAAAAGAAAAGAAAGATAGTTTTTTTTTAGAAAGAAAGAAGATATTTTGAATGAAAAAAGTTAATTATTAGAATGAAAGAAAAGATTAGTAAGAAAAAAAAATAGATTAGTTAGAAAGAAAATAGATTGTTAAAAGGGAAAAAAAGATAGAAAATTTTCGTTAAAAAATAATTATTTTAGAAAGGAAGAAAAAAAAAATTTTAGTTAGAAAGAAAAAAAATAGATAGATAGATTATTAGAAAGAAAGAAAGAGATTAGTTAGAAAAAAAGAAAGAAAGAAAGATTATTTAGAAAAAAAAAAAAAGTTTAGTTAAAAAGAAAAAAAGATAGTTTAGATTAGTTAGAAGGGAAAGATAGATTATTAGAAAGAAGGAAAAAAGAAAGATAGATTATTAAAAAAAAAAGGGATAGATTAGTTAAAAAAAAAAGATAGATAGACAGTGGGAAAGAAAGACAGATTATTAGAATGGAAGATAGATTTTTTTAAAAAAGAAAGAAAATAGATTAGTTAAAAAAGAAAGATAGATTATTAGAAAAAAAAGATACATTATTTAAAAAAAGGGAAAAGATAGTTTAGTTTAGAAAGAAAATAGATTATTAGAAAAAAAAAAAGAAAGATAGATTATTAAAAAAAGAAAGAAAGAAGAGTTTATTTTAGAAAAAAAAAAAGAAAGAGAAAGAAAAAAAAGATAAAATTATTTAAAAGAAAAAAAAATAGTTTATTAGAAATAAAAGAAAGTTAATTAGTTAAAAAAAAGATAGTAATTATTAAAAAAGAAAGACAGATTATTAAAAAGAAAGAAAGATTAGTTAGAAAGAAAGAAAGAAAGATAGATAATTAGTTAGAAAGAAAGATAGATTAGTTAGAAAGAAAAAAAAATAGATTTTAAAAAAAGAAAGATAGAAAATTTAGTTAAAAAAAAAAAAAGAAATATTAGAAAGAAAAATAGATTATTTTAGAAAAAAAATAAAAATAGATTTTTAAAAGAAAAGATAGATTATTAGAAAAAAGAAAATTTAGTTTTTTTTTAAAAAAAAGATAGATTAGTAAGAAAGAAAGAGTTTATTTAAAGAAAAAAAAAGAAAGATAGATTAGTTAAAAGAAAGAAAAAAAAGGGAAAGATAAAATTAGTTAAAAAGAAAGAAAGATAAAATTAGTTAAAAAAGAAAGAAAGATAGATTAGTTAAAAGAAAATAGATTGGGTTTAAAAAAGAAAAAAAAGATAAAATTAGTTAGAAAAAAAAAAGATAGATTTTTTGGGAATGAAAGAAAGATAATTATTTTAGAAAGAAAAAAAGTTTAGTTAGAAAAAAGATAGATAAAATTAGTTAAAAAAGAAAGATAGTTTAGTTAAATAAAGGAAAGATAGTTAGAAAGAAAGAAAGATAGATTATTTAGAAAGAAAGATAGATTCATTAAAAAGGGAAAGAAAAAAAAAGATTATTTAAAAGAAAGATAGTTTAAATTAAAAAGGAAGAAAAAAAAATTATTAGAAAGAAAATAGCCCAGATTATTTTGAAAAAATAAAGAGAATTTTTAAAAAAGAAAAAAAGAAAGAAAAAAAAAGATAATTAGTTAAAAGAAAATTATTAGAAAGAAAAAAAAAATAGTTTTGGGTTAGAAAAAAAAAGATAGTTTAAAGTTAAAAGAAAGTTTGATAGATTATTTTAAAAGAAAGATAGATTATAAAAAGAAAGAAGTTGTTAAAAAGAAAAAAAGATAAAAATTATTTTAAAAAGAAAGACAGATTAGTTTATAAAAAGAAAGAAGATTTTTAAAAGAAAGAAAGATAGATTAGTTAAAAAAGAAAGAAAGATAATTATTTTGAAAGAAAGATAAATTAGTTAAAAAAAAAGAAAGATAATTAGTTAAAAAGGGAAAGATAGTTTAAAGTTAAAAAAAAGAAAGAAAAAAAAGAAAGAAAGATAGATTAGTTAAAAGAAAGATAGATAATTAGTTAGAAAGAAAAAAAAGATAGTTTAGTTAAAAAGAAAAAAAGATAGATTATTTTAGAAAAAAAAGATAATTATTTAAAAAAAAGAAATAAAGATTATTTAAAAAGAAAGAAAAGAAAAAAAAAAAGAAAATTAGTTAGAAAAAAAAGAAAGAAGATTTTTAGAAAGAAAAGAAAGTTAGTTTATTTAGAAAGAAAGATGATAGATTTTTTTAGAAAGAAAAAAATTTAAAGTAAGAAAAAAAGATAGATTATTAAAAAAAAAGAAAAAAGGGATAAAAAATTTTAAAAAGAAAAAAGGATTAGTTAAAAAGAAGAAAAATAGATTATTTTAGAAAAAAGAAAGAATAGATAATTAGTTAAAAAAAAAAAGAAAATATTTTAGAAAGAAAGAAAATAGTTTAGTAGAAAGAAAAGATGGGATTAGTTAGAAAGAAATAAAAAAGTTTATTTTTAGAAAGAAAAGATAATTAGTTTAAAAGATAAATAGATTTTTTTAGAAAGAAAGATAGATTAGAAAGAAAAAAAGAGATTAGTTAAAAAAAAAAAAAAGTAATTAGTTAGAAAGAAAAAAAAAAAAGGGTTTAATTGGGTTAGAAAAAAAAGAAAAAAAAGTTTAGTTAGAAAGAAAGTTTAGATTATTTTAGAAAGAAAAAAAAAGATAAAATTTTTTTTAGAAAGAAAAAGATTTTTTTGGAAATTTAAAGAAAATAGATTAGTTAAAAAAAGAAAGTTTAAGTTAAATAAAAAGGAAAGATAGATTAGTAAAAAGAAAGATAGATTATTGGGAAAGAAAGATAGTTTCCCTTTTAGAAAGAAAGAAAAAATAAAATAATTAGTTAGAAAAAAAAGATAAATTAGTTAAAAAGGAAAAAAAAATAAAATTAGTTAGAAGAAAGAAAGATAGCCCAATTATTTTAGAAAAAATAAAGAGAAGGGTTAAAAGAAAGAAAGAAAAAAGAAAGAAAAGTTTAGTTAGAAAAGAAAGATTAGTTAGAAAAAAAAGAAAAATAGATTGTTAGAAAGAAAAGATAGATTAGTTAGAAAAAAAAGATAAAATTAGTTAAAAGAAAGATAGATTATATGAAAAAAGAGATTATTAAAAAAGAAAGAAAGATAGATTATTTTTAGAAAGAAAGACAGATTAGTTATATGAAAGAAAGATAGATTATTTAAAAAAGAAAGAAAGATAGATTATTTAGAAAGAAAGAAAGATAGATTAGTTAAAAAAGAAAGATAAAAAAGTTAGAAAAAAAAGAAAGAAAATTATTTAAAAGAAAGTTTAGTTTATTAGAAAGAAAGAAAGAAAGATAGTTTATTTTAAAAGAAAGATAATAGTTTAGTTAAAAGAAAGAAAGATAGATTAGTTAGAAAGAAAAGAAAGATAATTAGTTAAAAGAAAGATAGATAGATTTTTTAGAAAAAAAGATAGTTTTTAGTAAAAAAGAAAGATAGTTTAAAGTTTAAAAAAGAACATAAAAACGTTAAAAGAAAGAAAGAAAGAAAGATAGTTTAAAATTTTAAAAAGAAAGATAGATTATTTAGAAAGGAAAAAAATTTAGTTTAGTTAAAAGAAGAAAGAAAAATTAGATTAGTTAAAAAAAATAAAGGGGAATAATTAGAAAGAAAGAAAGATAGATTATTTTAGAAAAAAAAATAGATTATTTTAAAAAAAAAAGATGGGATTTTTTGGGAATGAAAGAAAAAATAGATTAGTTAAAAGAAAAAAAAATTGGGTTAGAAAAAGAAAGATAATAGTTTATTTTAAAAGAAAGATAGATTATTTTGGAATGAAAAAAGATAGATTAGTAAAAAAGAAAGATAGTTTAAAGTTAAAAGGAAGAAAAATAGAAATTAGTTAGAAAGAAAGAAAGATAGAAGATTTTTTTAAAAAAATAAAGAAATGTTGGGAAAGAAAGATAGATTATTTTTAGAAAGAAAGTTTATTAGAAAGAAAGAAAAATAATTAGTTAGAAAGAAAAGTTTAGATTATTTTAAAAAAGAAAGATAATTAGTAAAAAAGAAAGAGATTAGTTAGAAAGAAAGAAAGATAGTTTATTTAGAAAGAAAAAGTTTAATTATTAGAAAAAAGAAAGAAAAAAGATAGATTGTTAGAAAAAAAAAAAAAAAAAGATAAAGTTAGAAAAAAAGAAAGATAGTTTAAGTTTGAAAAAAGATAGATTATTTAAAAATTAAAAAGTTTGATTTTTTTAAAAGAAAAAAAGTTTAATTATTTGGAAAGAAAGAAAAAAGATAGATTAGTAGAAAGAAAGAAAAAAAGATAGATAAAGATAATTATTTTAGAAAGAAAATTAGTTAAAAGAAAAAAAAGAAAGTTTGATTAGTTAAAAGATAGATAGAAAGAAAAAAAAAGAAAGAAAAAAAAGAAGAAAGAAAGTTTAGTTAAAAAAGAATAAAAAATATAAAATAGATAGATAGATAGTTAGAAAAATAAAATAGATAGATAGTTTAGATAGATAGATAGATAATAATAGATAGATAGATAGAAAAGTTTAGATAGATAAATTTTTTTCCCAAATTAAATTTTTAAAACCATATAGAAGGGTATTTCCCCTTTTAATTCAAAAAAGGGGAAACTTCGAGATGCGCAAACAACACGGTGGGAACCCCCTCTTGCGTGTTGCGTCTGAAGCACCTATGCCAACTAGCCCCAATGGAAATGAGAGAATGAGCGCACGGGGGGTAAACGTCATAAAACCAGGAAAGGAAAAGAGCACTTCCGGGGTTTTCCCCCGGGCATTTAGCTTCTGTGCCTCAGAAAACGTTTCTGTGTCAAACTGCCCTTCTGCCCTATTTATTTTTGCCCTGTTGAAAATTTTGTATGGAAACTTTATGGCGAAACAAATTACAAACAGGTTTTCTCCCTGCCCGCGTTTTTTTAAAAAGGGTTTGGGGACACACACATTTTTTTTAAATTTTGTTTGGGGTAAGCTTTACTCCCACCCCTTTGAAAGAAAAAAAAAGGTGGGGCTGAGTTCCAATTTCTGTGAAATAGTATGTTTCCTGCCCCGCCTGCACCCCTGAAAGATAGTGACAGGCTTGCAAATTCCCCAAAGGACCCCCCTTTTTGGGCCGAGGCAGCGTGGGGAATGCTTTCCTGGGATCGCAGAGGGGATTTTTTTGGGGGGGTTTGAAACGGGTCCGTGGGTTTTTTTTCCCTTCCTTACCCGGGAAGATCCCAGCTCTATCTTCCCCCGGTGTCGGAACACGCTCTGCGTTTTCTTCCGCTGGGGGAGAGAAACCCTTTTTTTCCCCCTTTCATATTCTCCCCCGAGGGGGTTAAAATTTTTTTAAAATTATTAAAAAGGGAAAAAAAGCACACACACTGTTAAATTTAGATTCGCCATTTTTTTTCCCCCCCAGTAAAATAAAGAAAGGGTGGGGGTTTTGTCCCGGCTGTTAATAAATTAAAATTTAAGGGCCCCATTTGAGATTAGGGAGGCTCCTAAAAACAAAAAAATTTTTTCGAGCTTTTTCCACATCTTTCACTTTAATCCCCCAACCACGAGGTTTTCCCTTTTTTTCCCGGGATTTAAAACACGGGTTTATTTAAATTGGGGGATAAACCGTATTTTTTTAACAAACTTTAAAAGCCCTCGTGTTAAAGATTTTTTTCCAAGGGTTAAAAAGATTACGGTTATAATTTTAATCCCCCGGGGCGGAAAAAAAAAAAAAAAAATAAAAAATGCGGTTTTCCCTGGTCCAGCATCGTCATTTAAAGCCTCTTTTTTTGCTCAATAAACCTATCCTAAAAAAATTTTCCCCGGCTTTTTGCCGGGCACGCGAAGGTTTTTGTTTGTAATCAAAAACTAGCTGGGATCTGGGCGTTTGCCGGGGAAACCCGCTTAGATTTCGAGTGACTTTGCAAAAAAAGGGTTTCCTGTGGCGGGGAAACCTCGCTTTTTGCCGGGGCCCAGGCGCTGGGTTTTAAATTTAAATAGCACTTTGGTTTTTTTGGAAAAGTTTAAACGGCAGGCAGGTCACTGGAAAATTTTTAAAAAAAAAACTAAAGTAAAGGCTCCAGGTTTAATCGGGGCCCGATCTGTTTGGGGTTTTCGGGATATAGTAAAATTTTGGGACCTTTCGCTCTCTTCGGCGACGCATTCCATGCTTCGTTGTTAGGTGTTTGCATTTTATATAAATAAAATATAAATATATATATTTTATAAATAAAAAAAATATATAAAAAAGGTTTTCTCCCTCCTGTTTTTCCACCCCCTGGGGCTGCTGGCGTGAGCACTCCACCCGTCTATTTCATCTATTAGGGTGCACAGAAAGTGAGGCCCAACCCCAAAACCGAAGTGGATTGGGTCCCACCTCATTAAAACGGTCCCCTTTTTCCATTTGGGGGTCCCACGAGACCCCCCTTTCCCAAACCCCTGCCCCCCTTCCGGGTTGTTTCAGGGCGCAGCGGTCTCCCCCGAGTCGCTGATGCTTTTCTGGGGAAACAGAAATTGGGTTTTCGCCCCCCCTCTGGGGGGGGCTTTTGAGAAAGTCAGGTAAAGGAAATTTTTCCTGCCTTTAAAGTTTCGGGCTCCAGTTTTTGCCCTCTCATAACACCAAGGCCGCCTCAAAGAGGCGGGGTTCCCTTAGTAAATTTTTGGGCAGCGTGGAAGCCTTCGCCAAATATTTCTCTTTGGGGGCCCCTGCAGTTTGTAGAGAGGGGATACAAAATCCAGTTTGGCTCTCGTCCTCCTCAAAACAGGGGGGTGCTGCCCACAGGGGGGCACCCGACCCGGGCCCTCTGGAAAGGAACAAAAAAGAAAAAGGCCCTGTTACAAAAAAAAGCTATAGAACGGGTTTGAAAACCACCCGCCCCAAGAAGAGGGGGTTTTTTTACAGCCATTTTTTTTTATTTTTCCAAAAAAAGGGAAAGGAGGGTTGCTTTTCCTTTTTAGATCTTCCCCTTTTTAAATTCAGTCATTTGGGAAACAAAAATTTCAAGATAGCTGCCCCCTAAAAACAAAATCTGCCCCAAAATCAGATCCGAGACTGGTTTGCCCACGATAGATCTAAAAGGATGCATACTTCCAAAACTCCATCCCCCTCACACAGAATTTCCTATGGTTTCTTTCGGGGCAAAATACCAATTGGGGTTTTTCCTTTCGCCTAGCTTTGTCACCCGTTCGCATTCTGAAAAAATACCCGACAACTGATTCAGGGGAATCAGAGCAGTTGCTTTTTCCCGGAAACCGGGGTTTCGTTCTCGCTCAAAATGCAAAATTTTGGGGTTGAGGCCATCCCAAAGAAGATTGTTGCTTTCCCCCCGTATTGAGAACCATTTTCCTTGGTGTGGTACGGGTTTTAAAAGTATCCTAACCCCAAAAAAAAACAGAAAAACTGGGGCTAGGCCCAGCCCACCCCCACTGTAAAACATTTTCAAGAGACTGTGGGGTTTTGGGTTGCAGCAGCGCCCCCAAGGGAAATTTCCTTTTTTGGGGCATGCTGTACATGAGACCTTTAAAAGCGTGGCTCAGGACCAGAGGGTTCCCCCGGGGGGAAACCCACTTTTGCAAAAAAAGGTCACGCGGCGATCCCTTTCGTGCCTTATTATATGAAATAAACACGGGGTTTTTTAAACCCCCAAAAACCATCACGATTGTAAACATTTCCAGAGACTTTTGGGGTCTATTTGGCACCAAGTGTCCAACAAAATTTTTTTTGGGAAATGCTGTAAGGAGCCCTTTTACGTGCGGGCTCAGGACCAGGGGGTTCTCCCCGGGGGAAAAACCCCACTTGCAAAAAAAGGGTCACGCGGGATGTTTTTCTTTCCCTTTAAAGTTTTTATTAGAAAAACACGGGTTTTTTAAACCCGGGGTCCGGTGTTGGGACTTTTTTCCCATCGAGTTGTGATTTTTCGACAGTTTGTTTTCCCCCCCCTCCCCGGGCCCTGGGGAGCGGGAAAATTAAGGCCCCCTCTTTTCGGGGCCCTGTGGAAAACCCCACATTTTTTCGTGCACATAAATTCCCTGGAGATAAAAGGGGCCGTTTTTAAATGCGTTGGGGACATTTCCTTCCGGACCTAAGAGGCCATCATGTCCTTTTCGAAAAAACCAACACACCCTTGGGTCTCTTTTTCTGAACCCCCCCGGGGGTCGGGCCCAGCGTCCCTTTCCCAAATTTTCGCACCAAAAACCTCCTGGGTCTCGGGGGAAGGTACTCCCCCTGGGGCCCAGGTATATTCCTGGGGACCAGAAAAATAGGAGCAGCCCTTCCTGTCGGGGCGGGACCCTGAGGCCAGGGGATTGGAGACCCCCACCCCGAGGCGGGGGAGAAAATCGGGGGAGGCATATGGTCAGGCAGAGGGGATCGTTCGCGTCTCAGAACCCCCGACGCACTGTCCCCCCCCCCTCTGGTTTTCCCCGAGCACCCAGCCCCCCTGGGGGCGGACCCATGGTGCAACGGGCCAGGCTACGTCTGTACCCCTTTTCCCCCCCCTGTTGCCCCTTTTTGCTCCCAGGATTTTTCTGGGGGCGGGTCCGTCGGTAGGGAATAACCTATTTGCTAGTAGCACCACCTGGCCAATCGGATCGGGTTTTGGCAAACCTGATCCTTTTGCAAACGGCCTCCATTGGAGATCCCTTTGAGAGGGGCCTTTTGTCTTAGGCCGGGGGCAAAAAAAATTTTACCCGCCAGAGATATGGAATCTTTTGGGTTTTGGGCCCGAGGGGCCCAAATTATAATAGTGGCTTTTTAGCTGGGGGCTGTTGAGACCATCCTAAGCTCCAGAAACTCCCGGGGTACCCGGGAAACTTTTATGCGCCTTTAAAAGGAGAAATTTTTTCCTATGGTGTCACCGACACCAGTGGGGTCCAATTTTAAATGTTCTGCCCAAAACAGTACCTTTGAGTTTTCCGCAGGGGCGCTTTGTTCAAGGTCTTTGTTTTCCTTCCACACTAAAAATTTACCCCTGGCACCCTTGGGGTTACCTTTTCTATGGTGGGGGGTATATCTTTGGGGCGAGACCCCCCTTAAAACACATTTCCCTTTGTGGGACTTTTAGGCTGAAAGGGCCCGCAATTTCCCCACTAAAGGGGCCCGCATGGGATTTTTTACTAAAAATTTTTAAGGGAAAGGGCCCGGGTTTGGGGCCCCAAATTTGAGCCCTTAGATTCGGTCTCAGAAAAGTTCCCCGACTTTCCCGACAAACTTCTGCACTTTTCCCTCCCCCAAAGAAGTTTTGGGGACCTTCAGGGGTCTTTTTGGGTCTCCCCCCCCCCTGCCTTGAATTTGCACCGGGGTGGTTTCCCAAGGGGTTTCCCATACCCAAAAAAAGGGGTAAAGTCCCTAAGGTTTTCCAAAACCTTTACTCCGAGGCCTATTGTTTTCGCAGGCTTTTTGCCTCCTCCATTTGCAAAAATGCGGGCCAGGGAAAAACGCACTTGTTTTTGTTTCCCGTGCGGCATTGGACACATAAGTACATCGGACATCCCCATTAGAAAAATCCGACCAAATTTCTTATTTCTTTGGGGTCACCTAAGAAAGGTCTTCCTCTTCCCAAAAAAAACAGTCAGTAATGGATAGTCGAGGGGTAAATTTTACTGCAACGAGTACTCGTGCCCCGCCTTGTCCTTTGGGTTTTCCGAGCCCCCCTCGACCAGGGGTAAAGGGGGCTTCTAAAGCCATATTGCAGGGGGCATCTCTTCAAGATGTTTTGGGGGAAGCGGGGGGCTGGTCCTCTCCGCTCCCCATTCTTTAGGGTTTTTTCAGTTTTTGGGCCTGGATGCTGCCCCAGGTTCTCAGGTGCGGGGTGCTTAGTCAACAAAAAAGAAAGACTGACCTCATTACTTTAAAAAAAAGGCGGGGTTTGGGGATTCTCGTTCCCACCGTGCGTTTTGACCCCATCTTCCCAAGTTCCCCCCTTTTTTCCCATAAAGGGAACGGCTCAGGGTTTCAAAGAAAAACCATAGTTTTCCCGAAAAAACAGGGGAAAGGACGATGCGTCCCCCTGCCATACTTTCCCCGCTTCCCTGCGATCGGCTTGCTTCGGGACTGTCGAAGCCTTTAAAAGCCGGCGAGCCCGCGGAAAGTGCTCTTATCCCCTTTTCCCGGGTTTTAAAACGCACCCCCCGGGACGCCATTCTCTCATTCCATTGGACTAGTTGGCATAAAATGCCTTTAGACCCCAATCACGCAAGAGGCCCTTTTCCCCCCCCCTGTCCCTTTTTACGCATCGTCCCCCGTTCCCTTTTCTCAGGGAAATATGGGTTAAAAATAGTAACCAAAACGTTTTAAATTGAGTCAAAGGGGTTTTAGATTTGGGGTTTAAATTTGGGATAACTATTGGCCACCCCTACTTGGGTCAATTTTTTAACTGGGGTTTCCCCAAAAAAGTCAATGGGATTTTTATGATTTTTAAAATTTAAAAATTTTTTAAAAAAACTGAAATTTAAACGTCTGAAAGGGGGGGTAACAAAACTAAAATCCCGAACGTTTTAAGGTCTGACCCGAGTTTGGGGTTTGTAGAGTTTTAAAGCTCTAGGACGAGTTTAGAGTTAAAATTTTTGAGTCAAAGAAAAATAATAATAACTAAAAAAAAGTTTTATGGGGACCCAAATTTTAAATTGGCTTGAGAAAGCCGGACCAGAGAGGTTTTTAAAGAAGTTAAAAATAAATTTTAAGTTTGGGTAGATAATTAGTTTGAAAGAAAGAATATTCTAAAAAAAGAAAACGTTTTGGGTTTGAAAAAAGGGAAAATTAGGTAAAAGATAGATAGATTAAAAAAGATAAATTAGTTAAAAGAAAGAGAAAAAAAATAGAAAAAGTTAAAAAAAAGAAAGATAGATTAGTTTTGAAAGAAAAGTTAGTTAAAAGAAAGAAAGATAGATAAATAGAAAAGATTTGTTAGGGAAAAAAGAAAGAGATTTTTTAGAAAGAAAAAAAGAAAAAAGATTATTAGAAAGGGAAAGGGAAATTTTTAAATTAAAAAAAAAGGGAAAAAAAGAAATTTGTTAGAAAAAAAGAAAGAGATTAGCTAGAAAGAAAGAAAGAAAAAAAGAGATTAGTTTTTGAAAAAAGAAAGATTAAAAAAAAAAAAGAAAAGAAAAAAAAAAAAAAAAAAGACAGATAAATTTTAAAAGGGGAAAAATAGATTAGTTAGAAAGAAGGAAGGAAAAAAAGATAGGGTAGATTGGTTGGAAAGAAGGAAAGAAAGATAGATTAGTTAAAAAAAAAGGAAAAATTAGGTTTTGAAAGAAAAAAAGAAAGATAGATTAATTGAAAGAAAGACAGATTAGTTAGAATTTAAAAAAATAGATTTGTTAAAAAGAAAAAAAAAAAAGAAAAGTTAGTTTGAAAGAAAGAAAGATAGATTAGTTTGAAAAAAAGAAAAATAGATTCGTTTGAAAGAAAAAAAGATAGATTTGTTTTGGGAAAAAAAAGAAAGATAGATTAGTTTTGAAAGAAAAACGATGATTTTGTTAGAAAAAAGAAAAATAGAAATTTGTTAGAAAAAAGATAGATTTGTTAGAAAAAAAAGAAAGATAGATTATTTTGAAAGAAAAAAAAAGATAATTAGGTTTGAAAGAAGAAAAGATTATAAGAAAGAAAGGATATTTAAAAAAAAAAGAAAAGGGTTTGATTAAATTTGAAAGAAAGAAAAAGAATTTGATTAGTTTTGAAAGAAAGAAAAATAAAATTATTAGAAAAAAAAAGAAAGAAAAGAATTTTTTTTAAAAAAGAAAGAAAGAAAATAGATTAGTTAGAAAGAAAAAAAGATAGAATTTGTTAGAAAGAAAGAAAAAATAGGTTTTTTAAAAGAAAGATAGATTATTTTGAAAGAAAGAAAAAATAATTTTTAGAAAGAAAAAAAAAAGATTAGTTTAAAAAAAAGATTTTTTTTGTTGGGAAAAAAGAAAGATAGATTAGTTGGGAAAAAAAAGAAAATTTGTTAAAAGAAAGATAGATAATTATTGAAAAAAAAATAGATTTGAAAGAAAAGAAATAGATTCTTTTGTTTTAAAAAAAAGACAGATTATTAGAAAGAAAAAAAAAGATAAAAATTAGGTAGAAAGAAAAAAAAGTAAAGAATTTTTGAAAACAGATTTTGTTTTTGGGAAAAAAAGACAGATTATTAGAAAGAAAGAAAATAATTTTTTAGAAAGAAAGAAAATAAAGATTATTAAAAGAAAAAGATTAGTTAGAAAAAAAAAAAGAAAAAAGAAAAAAAAAGAAAGAAAAAAAGATAATTAAATTAAAAGAAAGACAGATTAAATTTTGAAAGAAAGACAGAAAAAATTAGATTAGTTAGAAAGAAAGACAGATTAAGGGTTTAAAAAAAAGAAAGAAAGATTAGTTAGACAAAAGTAAAGATTTGGGTAGAAAAAAAGAAAGAAAAAAAAGAAAAAGATTAGTTAGAAAGAAAAAAGAAAAAATTATTTTAAAAAGAAAAAAAAAGAAAAAAGACAGATAAGTTAAATGAAAGATAGATAGTTAGAAAAAAAGGAAGGAAGAAAGATAGATAAATTTTTGGAAAGAAGGAAAAAATATAGATTAGTTAAAAAGAAAGGATAGTTTTGTTAGGGAAAAAAAAAAAATAGATGATTATTTTAAAAAAAAGAAAATTAGTTAGAAAGAAAAAGAATTTGATTAGAAAAAAAGAAAGAAAGATTTGTTAGAAAGAAAGAAAAAATTATTAAAAGAAAGAAAGATAGATTAGTTAGAAAGAAAGAAAAAAGAAAGATAGAAATTAATTTTGAAAGAAAAAAAAGATAGATTTTTTTTGAAAAAGAACGATAATTTTGTTTTGAAAGAGAAAGGGTAATTAGTTTGAAAGAAAAAAAAGATAGATTAGTTTTGAAAGAAAGAAAGATAGATTTGTTAGAAAGAAAGAAGATTATAAGAAAGAAAGAGATTTTTAGAAAAAAAAGAAGGGAAAATTTGTTAGAAAAAAAAAGAAAATAGATTAGTTAGAAAGAAAAAAAAGATGATTAGTTAGAAAGGGAAAGGGAAAAATAGATTAGTTAGAAAAAAAGAAAAATAGATTAGTTAAAAGAAAAAAGAAAGAAAATAGATTAATTTTTGAAAAAAAGAAAGATAGATTATTTGAAAAAAAAGAAAGAAAGATAATTTAGTTTTGGAAAAAAAAGAAAGATAATTAGTTTTGAAAAAAATGAAAATAGTTTTTTTAGAAAGAAAAAGATAATTTGGGGGAAGGAAAAAAAGATAATTTTGTTGAAAAAAAAAAGGAAAAAAAAATTATTAAAAGAAAGAAAGATAGATAGATTATTTTGAAAAAAAAGATAGATTAGAAAGAAAGATAGATTTAAATTTTTTATTAGAAAGAAAGACAGATTAGTTAAAAAAAAAGAAAGATAGATTTTGGGTTTGAAAAAAAGAAAGGGGATTAGTTAAAAGAAAGACAGATTAGTTTTGAAAGAAAGACAGATTAGTTTTGAAAGAAAAAAGAAGATTAGTTAGAAAGAAAAAATAAGAGATTATTAAAAAAAGAAAGACAGAAATTTGTTAGAAAAAAGAAAGAAAGAAAGAAAGAAAAAAAAAAGAAAAGAAAAAAAAAAAGATTAGTTTTGAAAAAAAGACAGATTATTAGAAAAAAGACAGAAAGAAAATAATTTTGTTAGAAAGAAAGACAGAAATTAAATTAGTAAGAAAAAAAGAAAGATTATTAGAAAGAAAAAAAGTAAGAATTAGCTAGAAAGAAAAAAAGAAAAAAAAAGAAAGAAAAGGGTATATTATTAGAAAAAAGAAAGATAGTAAATTAAATTTTAGAAAGAAAGACAATTAGTTTTGAAAGGGAAAAAAAAAAGATTAAATTAGAAAAAAAGAAAGAAAGAAAGAAAGATTAGATTTGGTTTGAAAAAAAAGAAAAATAATTTGTTAGAAAAAAAAAATAATTTTTTTAGAAAAAAAGAAAGATAGATTATTAGAAAAAAAGAAAAAAAAGAAAGATAGATTAGTTAAAAAGAAAAAAAACGATAGATTAAATTAGAAAAAAAAGATAGATTTTTTTTAGAAAAAAGAAAGATAGATTAAATTTGAAAGAAAGAAAAATAGATTAGTTAGAAAGAAAAGAAAGATAGATTAGTTAGAAAGAAAGATAGAAATTTGTAAGAAAGAAAGAGATTAGTTAAAAGAAAGAAGGATAGATTAGTTTTGAAAAAAGAAAGAAAGATAGATTTTTTTAGAAAAAAAGAAAGATAGATTATTTTTAAAAAAAAGAAAGAAAAGATTTGTTAGAAAAAAAGATAATTATTAGAAAGAAAGAAAGAAAGATAGATTAGTTAAAAGGGAAAAAAAGATAGATTAGTTTTGAAAAAAAAGAAAAGATTATTTTGAAAGAAAGAAAGATAGATTAGTTAAAAGAAAAGAAAGATAGATTAGTTAAAAGAAAAAATAGATTTGTTGGAATGAAAGAAAGAAATTTGTTAGAAAAAAAAGAAAAAATTAGTTTTAAAAAAAAGATAGATAGATTAATTAAAAGAAAATAGAATTTGAAAGAAAGATAGATAGATTCCCTTTTTTGAAAGAAAGACAGATTAGTTTTGAAAAAAGAAAAATAAGATTTTTTAAAAGAAAGACAGTTTTGTTTGAAAAAAAAGACAGATTAGTTTTAAAAAAAAATAGATTATTTTAGAAAAAAGTAAAGATTAGTTTTGAAAGAAAGACAGATTAGTTAGAAAGAAAGAAAAGGGAAAAAAGAAAGATAGATTTTTTTAGGGAAAAAAAGAAAGTTTGATTTGTTAAAAGAAAAAAAGATAGATTAAATTGAAAGAAAAAGATAGATTTTTTTGGAATGAAAGAAAGAAGATTAAATTAAAAGAAAGAAAGATTAGTTTTGGGAAAAAAAGATAGAAAAGATTAGTTAGAAAGAAAGATAATTAAAAAAGAAAGATAGAAAAGATTTTTTAGTTAGAAAAAAAAGAAAAGATTATTTTGAAAGAAAGAAGATTTGTTTAGAAAGAAAGAAAGAAAAAGATTTTTTTAGAAAGAAAGACCCGATTAGTTAGAAAGAAAGACAGATTAGTTTAAAAAAAAAAGAAAAAGATTAGTTAGAAAGAAAGTAAGAGAAAAATTAGAAAGAAAGCCCAAATTTGTTAAAAAAAAAGGAAAAGGGAAAAAAAAAAAAAAGAAAAAAAAAAAAAATAGATTAGTTTGAAAGAAAGACAATTAGTTAAAAAAGAAAAGACAGAAAAAAATTTGAATTTGTTAGAAAGAAAGACAGATTTTTAGAAAAAAAAAAGGGTTTAAAGATTAAACCCAGAAAAAAAGGGAAAAAGATTAAATTAAAAAAGAAAGAAAGAAAAAAGATTAGTTAGAAAGAAAGAAAGAAAGGGAAAAAAAGAAAAAATAAGTTAGAATTTAAAGATAGATTAGTTAAGAAAGAAGGAAGGAAAGAAAAAAAGATAGATTGGGTTTGGGAAAAAAAAAGAAAGATAGATTAAATTAAAAAAAAGGGGTGATTAGTAGAAAGAAAGAAAAAATAGATAGATTAGTTTTGAAAGAAAAAACAGATTATTAGAATGAAAAAAAGATAGAAAAGTTAAAAGAAAGAAAGATAGATTAGTTAAAAAAGAAAGAAATATAATTTTGGGTTTGAAAGAAAGATAGATTTTTAGAAAGAAAGAAAATAGATAGATTTTGTTAAAAGAAAGATAGGGTTAGTTAAAAAAAAGTTTTTTTAAAAGATTAGTTAGAAAGAAAAAAAGATTAGTTTTGAAAAAAAAGAAAGAAAGATAGATTAGTTTTGAAAGAAAAGAAAGATAGATTAGTTAGAAAAAAAATAGATAATTTAAATTAGAAAGAAAGATAGATTAATTAGAAAAAGAAAAAAAGATAGATTAGTAAAAAAAAAAAAATTATTAGAAATAAAATAGAATTTTGTTAGAAAAAAAAGAAAGAAAGATAGATTTTTTTAGAAAGGGAAAAAAGAAAATTTTTTGAAAGAAAGAAAGATAGATTTGATTAGTTAGAAAAAAAAAGAGATTATTTGAAAAAAGAAAGATAGATTAAATTTTGAAAAAAAAAGAAAAAAAGAAATTTGTTAGAAAGAAAAGAAAAAAAAAGAAAGAGATTAGTTAGAAAAAAAAAAGAAAGATTATTAAAAAAGAAAGAAAGAAAGAAAAAAAAAAAGAAAGAAAGACAGATAAGTTTTAAAAAGAAAGATAGGGTTTTGTTAAAAGAAAGGGAAAAAAGAAAGATAGATTTGATTGGTTGGGAAAAAAGGAAAAAAGATAGGTTAGTTAAAAAGAAAGGAAAAGATTTTTGTTAGGGAAAAAAAAAAGATAATAGATTTGTTAGAAAAAAAAACAAAATTTGTTTTGAATGAAAAAAAGAAAAAGATTTTGTTAGAAAAAAAAGAAAGAAAAATAGATTAGTTAGAAAGAAAAAAATATAGATTAGTTTTGAAAAAAAAAATTTGATTAGTTTTGAAAGAAAGAAAAAAAGAAGATTATTTAAAAAAAAGATAGATTAAATTTTTAAAAAAAAGATAGAAGAGATTTGTTAAAAGAAAGAAAAATTATTAGAAAAAAAAAAAGAAAGAAAAAAGAAAGAAAAAAAGAAAAAATAGATTATTAAAAAAAAAAAAAAGATTGATTAGTTTGAAAGAAAGATAATTGATTAGTTTTGAAAGAAAGAAAAGATTAGGTTTGAATTTAAAGAAAAAATAGATTAATTAAAAAAGAAAGATAGATTAGTTAGAAAAAAAAAGAAGATTTCCCTTAGAAAGAAAAAAAAAGATAATTTTGTTAGAAAGGAAGAAAAAATTGATTATTTTGAAAGAAAGAAAGATGATAGATTAGTTAGAAAAAAAAAGAGATTAAAAGAAAGAAAAAAGATAGATTAGTTTGAAAAGGGAAAAAAAAAAAAGAAAAAATTTGATTAGTTTTGGGAAAAAAAAGAAAGAAGATTAGTTTTTGAAAAAAAGAAAGATTAGTTAGAAAGAAAGAAAGATAATTAGTTAAAAATGAAAAAAAGATTAGTTAGAAAGAAAGAAAGAAAGATATGTTTAGTTAGAAAGAAAAAAGTTTGTTTCCTTTTTTTGAGAAAATATAGATTTTGGGAGAAAAAGAAAAAAAAAAAAGGGTTTGGTAAAAGAAAAAAGAAAAGATAATGAAAAGATAGATAGAAAAGAATTTGATAGATGATCGATCGATCGACTTCTGAAAAGATAGATAGATAGATAGAAAGATAGATGATAAAATTAAAAAAAAAAGAAAATTAGTTAGAAAGAGAGATAGAAAAGAATTTTTGAAAGAAAGAAAAAAGAATTAGTTAGAAAGGGAAAAATTAGTTTGAAAGAAAATAAATAGATTAATTAGAAAGCAAGAAAGATAGATTAGTTAAAAAAGAAAGAAAAAAAATTTGTTAGAAAGAAAATAAAGGGTTTAAAAGGGAAAAAAAGAAAGATAGATAAGTAAAAAAAAAATTTGTTTTGAAAAAAAAGATAGATAGATTACTTTGAAAAAAGATAGATAGATTAGTTAAAAAAAAGAAAGATAGATTTGTTGGAAAGAAAGATATATTAGTTGGAAAGAAAGAAAAATAGGGTAGATTAGTTTTGGGAAAAAAAAATAAAATTATTAGAAAGAAAAAAAAGATAGATTTTTGGAAAGAAAGAAAGATAGATTACTTAGAAAGAAAAAAAAAGATTAGTAAAAAAAAAAGAAAGAAAGAAAGAAAGAAAGAAAAAAGAAAGAAAGAAAGAAAGAAAGAAAGATTGGTTAAAAGAAAGAAAAAAAAGATAAAATTAATTTTGAAAATATATAGATTAGTTAGAAAGAAAATACATTAGAAAGAAATATTTTGAAAAAATAGATTAGTTAAAAAAAGATTAATTTTGAAAGATAGAAAATTTTTGAAAAAAAATGTAGATTGGTTTTGAAAAGAAAGAAAGTTAGTTTTTGAAAGATAGATAGATAATTATTAGAAAAAAAGAAAGATAGATTAGTTTTGAAGAAAGATAGGGTTAGTTAAAAGAAAGATAATTTGATAATAATTATTAAAAAGGGAAAAATTTGATAATTTTTTAAAAAAGAAAGATAGATAAGAAAAAAAAATTAGTTTGAAAGAAAGATAGATTAAATTAAAAAAAGATAGAAAAGATTAGTTAAAAAAGAAAGAAAGATTAGTTAGAAATAAAAAAGATAGATTAGTTAGAAAGAAAGAAAATAAAATTATTAGAAATTAATTAGAAAAAAAAGAAAAAATAGATAGTTAAAAAAAAAGAGATTATTAGAAAAGGAAAAATAGTTTTTAAAAGAAAGATAGATAAGTAAGAAAAAAAAAATTAGTTAAAAGAAAGATTTGATAGATTATTTTTAAAGATAGATTATTAGAAAGAAAGATAGAAAGAAAAAATAGATTAAATTGGGGAAAAAAAGATATTAAATTGGGAAAAAAAGAAAAAAAAAGAAAAAAATAATTAAATTGGAAAAAAAAATAATTAGTTAAAAGAAAGAAAGATTAGTTTTTGGGGAAAAAAAGAAAGAAAGATTGGGGTTTGAAAAAAAAAAAGAAAAGATTAGTTAGAAAAATATTTAGATTAGTTTTTAAAAAAAATACATTAGAAAGATAATTTTTAAAAAAAGATAGATTAGTTAGAAAAAAAAAGAAAGATTAGTTAGAAAATAGAAAGATTTGTTTTTAAAGAAATGTTGATTGGTTAGAAAGAAAAGAAAGTTTAAATTAGAAAGAAAAGATATTAAAAAAAAGATAGATTAGTTTTTGAAAGAAAGATTAGTTAGAAAAAAAAAATAATTGATTAGAAAGAAAGGGGAAAAAAAGATTAGTTGAAAGAAAAAAAAAATTAAATTTGAAAGATTTGATAGATAAAAAAATAGATAGATAGATAGATAGATAGATAAAGATAGACAGATTAGTTTTAAAAAATAGATTTGGGGTTGAAAGAAAGATAATTAGTTAAAAGAAAGAAAGTTTGAAGATAGATAGATAGATAGATAATAGATTTTAAAAAAAAGAAAGATAGATTAGTTAGAAAGGAAATAGATAATAATAGATTATTTGAAAGGAAGATAGAAGATAGATAGATTTTAGATAAAAAATAATAGATAGATAGATAGATAATAGATAATAATAGATAAAATAATAAAATAATAGATTTAAAGGTTTCTTTAGTAAATATAGAATGGTATTTTAAATTTAGTCAGGGATTTTAGATTTGAGTTTATTTGGGGTCCCAAATACTGGGCCACCGTGTCTTGGCTCATTTTTTAAAAGTTCCAATGAAGTCAATGGATTTTTTAAAGATTTTTAATATTAAATTTTTTAAAAATCTAAAGTCAAATCAGTCGAAAAGATATAGCACACCCAAAAACAGAACAGTTTTTAAAAGGGCTGACCCGATTTGGTTTTTTAGAGTTTTTAAAACTCTTTGGGCAGTTAGAGTTTAAAAATTTTTGAGTCAGAAAAAAATAATAATAATAAAAAATAATAAGTTTAAAAGGATTTTCAGTAAGTTGGCTTTCCCCAAGCCAACCCTTTAAATAAAAAAAAGTTTGATGAACAAACTTTAAAAATTGGCTTTAGAAAGCCCGACCAAGAGTTTTAAAAAAGTTTAAAAATAGTTTGAAGTTTGAAAAGATTAATTAGTTAGAAAGAAAGAAAAGTTCAAAAAAAAGAAAAAAGATTGGTTTGAAAGAAAGGAAAGATTTGGGAAAAGAAAAGATAGATTAAAAAAAAAAATTTTGTTAGAAAAAAAGAAAAGAAAAGATAGATTATTAGAAAAAAGAAAAATAGATTAAATTAAAAGAAAGAGAATTTTTTTTAGAAAAAAAAAAAAAGATAGAAATTTATTTTGAAAAAAAAAGAAAGAGATTAGTTAAAAGAAAGAAAGAAAAGAATTTTTTTTTTTTTTTTTTGAAAGAAAAAGAGAAAATAGATTAGGGTTTGAAAGAAAGGGTAGATTATTTAGAAAAAAAGATAATAGATTAAATTAGAAAAAAAGACAGATTATTAAATAAAAAAGATAGATTATTAGAAAGAAAGATAGATAGATTTTTTAGAAAAAAAGAAATAAAAATTATTTAAAAAAAAAGAAAAAGAAAGAAAGAAAGAAGATTATTTGAAAGAAAAAAAGATAGATTATTAGAAAAAAAAGAAAAATAGATTTTGTTAGAAAGGGAAAAATAAATAGTTAATTTGAAAAAAAGATAATTAGTAAGAAAAAAAAGATAGATTAGTTAGAAAGAAAGAAAAATTAGTTAGGAAAGAAAGATAGATTCGTTTGAAAAAAGAAAGAAAGAAAGAAAAAAAAGAAAGAAAGAAAGATAGATTAGTTTAAAAAAGAAAGAAGATTTGTTTAAAAAGGGAAAAAAAAAAGATTAGTTAGAAAAAAAAGAAAGATAGAAAAAATTAGTTAGAAAAAATAAAGAGAATAGTTTGAAAGAAAGAAAAAAGATAGATTATTAGAAAAAAAGATAGATTAGTTTTGAAAGAAAAAAAAATAATTATTAGAAAGAAAAGAAGATTTGTTAGAAAGAAAGAAGATAGTTTTTAGAAAGAAAGATAGATTATAAAAAAGAAAAGATTAGTTAGAAAAAAAGGGAAAATAGATTATAGAAAGAAAAAAAGAAAGATTTTAAATTTGTTAGAAAGAAAGAAAAATTAGTAAAAAAGAAAAAAGATTATTAAAAGAAAAAAGATAGATTAGTTTGAAAAAAAGAAAGATAGATTAGTTAGAAAAAAAAGAAAAATTTGATTATTAAAAAAAAGAAAGAAAAAAAAGAAAGAAAGAAAAAAAAAGAAAGAAAAAAAAGAAAGAAAGAAAGAAAGATAGATTTTGTTAGAAAAAAGAACGATAATTTGTTTTGAAAAGAAAAAGATAGATTAGTTAAAAGAAAGAAAGAAAAATTTTTTAGAAAGAAAGAAAGATAGATTTGTTAGAAAAAAAAAAGTTAAAAAAAAAAAAGATAGATTAGTTTAAAAAAAAGAAAGATAGATTAGTTAGAAAGAAAGAAAGATAAATTAGTTTTGAAAAAAGAAAGATAGATTTTGTTTGAAAGAAAAATAATTATAAAGAAAGAAAGAATTTGTTTTTTAAAAAAAAGGTAATTATTGAAAAAATGGGAAAAAAAAAAAAGATTAGTTTTAAAAAAAAGAAAGATAGATTTGTTAGAAAAAAAAGAAAGAAAGAAAGGGAAAAAAAGAAAGAAAAAAGAAAGAAAAAAAAGAAAAAAAGAAAGAAAGAAAGAA
>JAZAVI010001426.1:0-17875 GCA_036326025.1 Chrosomus eos
CATAAAAAACTTTAGATCGACTACAAAACTACACTGGTGTTCAGGGACAGGCATTAAGCTGGTTTAGATCGTCTTATCAAACCGTTACCATTTCGTCTGTTTAAATGGGGAAAAATCAAAGATAACATCAGTAGACTATGGAGTGCCGCAAGGATCTGTCCTAGGCCCTCTGCTATTCTCAAAATTATATGCTGCCACTTGGTAATATTATAAAAAAACATGGAATTTAAATTTTTTCACTGTTATGCTGATGACACTCAATTATATATCTCATCACGACCAAGATGAAAACACTAACTTAAATTCAGATAAAACGAAGGTATTACTTATTGGTCCCAAAAAACTACCCACAAAATCCCTTACAATACAACTTTAATTTAGAAGGATGTCCTGTTACTTTATCCACTACAGTAAAGGACCTGGGTGTTATGCTAGACCGCAACTTGACTTTCGAAAATCATATTTCATATGTTACAAGAAACAGCCTTTTTCCACCTTAGAAACATTGCTAAGCTACGTAACATGTTATCTGTTTTCAGATGCAGAAAAGTTAGTTCATCATTCATGCCCTCGAGACAGATTACTGTAATGCTTTATTAGCTGGTTGTCCTGCATCCTCAATAAACAAGCTACAGTTAGTGCAAAATGCAGCCGCTAGAGTTCTTACTAGATCAAGAAAATATGATCATAAAACACCAATTTTATCATCTCTACACGGGGTTAAACCTATTAAGTTCCGTATCAATTACAAATTTTTTTACTATTGACTTATAAAGCTCTAAATGGTTTAGCTCCTGTGTATTTAACAGACCTTCTATCGCCCTACAATCCATCGCGCTCTTTAAGATCCAAAATTCGAGGCTTCTGGTCGTTCCTAGGATATCTAAGTCTACTAAAGGAGGGAGGGCGTTCTCACAATTAGCTCCTAAACTCTGGAATAGCCTTCCTAAATATGTTCGAGACTCAGACTCGCTGTCCCAGTTTTAAAACTAGATTAAAGACGCATCTCTTTAACCAAGCATTCACTTAATGCTTACCTTTTATACTACTTCTGAATCAGTTCGAAGCATTAATATTATGAACATCACTATGCTAATTATTTCCATCTGTCTTTCTGCTGTTATCTGGGGACGCTAGTCCCGAGGTAAATAGCGTTCGTCAGCTCCAGTTTGTATCCAGCCTCTCCGAAGACTTCAGATGCCCCAACACCTGTGATGAGACGACTAAACGCCGGTGGAGAGACGACTAAAACGCCTGTGGAGAGACGACTCGACGCCTGTGAAGAGACGACTAAAAACCGGCGATATGTTATGCCAAAATTTTTATACATGATTAACTAACGGGATTTTTCTTTGTACATTTCTGAAATGCACTTTCTGTAAAGCTGCTTTGAGACAATGTGTTTTGTGAAAAGCGCTAAAACAAATAAACTTTGAATTGAATTAAAATTCCCAATGTATGGATATCGATCTATACAGATGCACAAACCAATAACAAACTATACAGATAAAATAGTACTGAATTATGTGTGTTACACACAAGTGTTACAACTAACCCCTCTGTCTGTTACAATTAACCCCGCATATGGGTAAGTTGTAACATTTGCACTTCTGTCACTTTCAGTGCAACTGTACGAAAATATAGGCCAGAAAAAAACTTTAAGTGTTCTTTTTAGCAGAGATTGTATGTTGCTTCTGTAAAAAAAATATTAATCTAACTAATTATTTTTTAAATTAATTTGGGACCAAAACCAAAATGTGTTAGGTTTGGCCCCCCTCTCCCCTAAAATATCCCATTGAGTTATAAACATGTTATAAACATGTTAAAACATGCTAGAAATTTTCTTAGCAAAAGTGCTAAAGCATGCTAAGCTAGAAACAGGAAGTTTTTTTTACTTAAAAGGCAAAGTTCAATCTGCCCCAAACTTCACATATTTGATAAAGTTTGTCCTGAACAATGTGCAGCTCATATTCATTACAGTCATAGCGCCACCCTGCTGGCAACAGGAAGTGACATGTTTAACACTGTTTGTGGACTTCTAATAATATATAAAAAAGTGCCAGCAAGTGTTAAACATGCTAGCAAATACTAAAACATGCTACAAACACTTAGCTAAGTGCCAACACAGCTATTATCCCCATAAAAAAGGACATTTTTGTAACTGACTTTGACATACTCCCACTATATTTATCTACTTAAATGCACGTTGCCCACGTGCCTGGGCTTCCTAAAGCCACCCGGTGGCGATGGCATGGGTCGAAGCCCTTTCAATGCGCTTGCAGCTTTAATGATTTATTTTCTTCAAAACGCTGTACAGCCGAAACAAACTTTGTTTTCTTATTTTCCCCGTTTTCACTGTAAAGCTGCTACTTGACTTTAATTGACTTGCAGTTTTTTCCAAAATGTAGGCAGAGGTCATGCATTTACAACGATTCTGAGTTGCAAAAATAAAATAACTACTATAATGTTTCCTTAATTCACTTTCTTCCTGCTTATACTTAATATGGATTCTTATTTTGTTATGAAAAGGTTTGTATAACCTGTTTTACCAATTAATGGACATCTACCAATTTCTTTGACCTAGTAAACACAGGTTGTCACAACCCACTGACCACAAGATATGCAGCAAGTTTGATTCTAGGTAAATGAAGCCATTTAGTTGTTACATTTTTAATAACTGACAGGCCTTTGGTAATGCAAACCAACGTCCTTGATCAACACGTTCATAATTTTAAGGTGTCTCGCCCTGTACGGCTCTGGGAAAGCAAAGCTTTGTTTTCGCCATATTTGGGGCAAAACTAAGAAACTCAAAAATGGGCGCAAAGATGAAAACAAATAAACCTGAGAGGAGGCCTTAGCAATCATTGCAACCTCAAGACGCAAATGCGTTTGGTCCTCTTGTATAGGGATCCCTTTTTATGACACCCCCTTTGTGCTTGCAAATTAGCCGAGGGGTAATCCATTTCAGCTTTACTTTTGGGATCATGCTACCTTGAAGTTGGTATATTAGCTTATATTTCCATTGCTTTCAGTCCCCAAGATGATACAGGGATGTGAATAACTGCCAAAGCCTGTATGCAATGACAACAGTTCAATGTTCAAAACGTCTAAAATATTACTGTGGTGGTACAATCATATAACTCAAATTACGGATCAAATAACAATTCTTTTCCCGTTGCATTAGCTTCCTGTTTGTTAGTGTGTCCATTACAAAATGTTGCCGCTCACCTATAAAGCTCTTCATAACTTGGCTCCTCTTTATCTCTCAGGGTCTTCCTCAGTTTTATATTCCTTCACGTTCTTTGAGATCATCTTCTGCAGATTTTTTGACAGATCCAAATTTCAAGTTGAGGTCATTCTGTGGTCGGGCTTTTAGCTGTGCTGCGCCAAAATCAAGGAATTCTTTACCCTTTCACATTCGCCACTGGAATATATTTCCCTCTTTAAAACTCAGATTAAAACTGATCTATTTAGAATCGCTTTTAATGACTTGATTGTTGATATATTGATATATTAATACTATTAAATCCAATAGTGTTATAATAAAATTATACATGCTATAATATATGAATACTTTAATATAAATTAATTATTTCATAATTATTTCAAATTTCATTAACTTTTCTGATATCTTTATTAGTCGTTATAGGCTAATGGGATGAATTCATTCAATCTGAAATCACACTCTATTCATAGAATAATATAGTATAAATTTAATGTACATCTTTGACTGGGCTTGTGTCATCTGTGTTAAAATGCATAGGCCTACATTTACGCTGAATATTTTTGAAAATTTAAAATTTATTATTACAATATGTAATATTACGGAACATTTTGCATACATTAATGGCAGAATTATTATTTTTTTTGAAAATGATGTAATATTTTGCACTACACCAGGATGAGGCAAGATGGCCACCTAAATGATTTTCAAACTAAATAAAAAAATAAAAATAAAATAAATCGTAATATATTGGATGATGCATCATTCTCACGTACATAAACTCATCTCTAATATATAAAACAATCAGAAGTAAATGCACACGGCTCTTATGGGTTGCATATTCCTCTATACTTTACCATTGCAATGAATGATTAATATGTTCAAGTATCATCATGTTTACATGGTACTATAAAAAAATAACCACTTCACAAATATACGAAATTTCCGTGCATGGTTCTTTTTTATTATTAGCTGCAGGTGGTCATTATTTGTGTTAGATTACTGCATTCTTAGGCTGAAAATAGAAGCTCTTAATGATGCTGTTTACTTCACAATGTCCCCTTCACAGGTGGCTCGATCACATAGCAATGCCTTAAACTCTGCCTACACAAGACTGCTCAATCCTTGCAAAAACAAGATCGGTACATGCACTAAAATAGATCTCGTCTAAGCACAGTTCAAAGTACCTGCTTCTACAGAGACCTTATTATTTTCGATATTTTATTTTCTCTGAAACTGTCTCTGATGGTGCCAACTGAAACAGCAGATTTCTGAATCTGACTGCCATGATTTACTATTCGCTTAAACAAATTGCTCTATTTTCTGAGACCTGTTCAAGAGGACCCATTATACACACTGGCTGTTTGCAGAGTGGCCCTCCTAACAGCACTGACATTTGCTTTTTTGCCTTGCAGTTGTGGTTATTGACAAGGCCATAGCGAGACGGCTCTAAAGTAGCTGTCAGCCATCAGTATCTCTATTTGACTAATATATTCATAAAGCTTTCTCTGCTCTTGCACCCAGAGCAAGTGCACGTTTTTTTTTGAAAATAATACTGTTATCGTCTCCATGTAAACTGTAAAAATATAAATTTGTGAAAACAGTGCGCATGTGTATACGTGATATAGGCGTGTACAGGGCTGGATTTATTAGCATTCTAGGCACGTGCCAATGCTCACACGTCCAGGGTGTCCCAATCACAATGAAGACAATATATATATATATATATATATAATATATATATATATATATATATATATATATATATATATATATATATATATATATATATATATAATATATAAATATATATATATATATATATATATAATATATATATATATATATATAATATATATATATATATATATCAGTGGCGGGCCGTGCATTTCACACCTAGGCCTTCTGTCCTACCTGAATTAAAAATATTAAAATTAAAAACTTTTATAGTGTAGCAGCGCAAAAACTCTCTATAATTGTTGTTTTTATTTGCACCGGCAGTTATAGGGTTAATGCGGTGAGTTCGGGAAAGGCCGGTGAGAGGCGAGAGCGTGAGTTCGGCTGGTGCGTTTGTGTTCAGTGATTCTTGGGTTCCGAATCCGATTATAAATTCAGAAACGGAGCCTCCCTTATCTTGTTGTTCAATGGTTAGTCCCTTTTCAGACGTTACAATAGTATGAATATTTGAAAAAAAATGATTTTCGATCATACATTTAAAATAAAAATGAAGAAGAAAATCATATTCACCACGGGGAAAAAAGCATTATACTCAACAAAACTACTGATTATCCTTATTTCTTTCCTCAATAAGACTTCAATCACAGTTGTACAGGTTAATCTAACTGCGTTTCAGTTCCAACAATGTGTCTGTTCCGTCATATTTCTAGCATAAGTTTTATTTCGCTTTATTAGTGTCTGCTCGACAGCAGCAGTGGACACAGTCACCGCAAAACATGACGATGTGTACAGCTGACCCATGCTCTCACAGAGTTTTGAACGAAATCAATGAGATCAGCGGGACTTTTGCCTTCAAAATCATTCGTGGCATAACTTACATTATTCTGTTTTTACCCGGACAGATCGAGCAGTGTTCCGTGACTCTGCGTTAAGCTCAGGCTGAATAAGGGATTTTTTCCGGTAGGTTTGAACCTGCTAAGGGTCGAGGAGGGAAAGAAACATTCATTTGTGGGTTGAAAAACTATTAAATCTACAGGAATACATTTTAGTTTACGCAGTTCGCTACAGATGCGGATACTACCAGTAATAGTACGCGCTCTGAGCATCCAATCAAAGAACGAGGAAATGCCGACGTTATTGAATGCCTGCTGCTAGATGCAAGTACAGCTCGCTGCATCCTGCGGTGGATATCCAACCCGGCCCACATCCAAGTGTGATGTCAGAAGCCACGCCCATCCAAGTGTGACGTTGTAAGCCACGCCCATGTCCAACTACAGCACGTGACTCGATTTGTTGTACGCATGCGCAAAAAGGCGCTGCTTCCTGACGGAAATATGTTTACGGTTGTTATCATAGTTTATTGGTTTATAATAAAGATGAGGTTATTTGTGTAGAGGTGTGACGCTACAGATTATTGTTGCAGTTAAATTGTGACGCTTTGGCAGGCTTGGAATGGTCTAAATCACGATCACTCCCTTAACAGCTGTATTAGACAATACGTTACCTCTGCATTGCTCACTGGTTTTGTAAGTTAATGAAATGGTAGTACAAGTAAACAATGTACCTTAAAACTATATTTTTATATTTCTCTTATATTTCTGTTACACAAATGGTAATCAATAATCATGGTTTTGCTATAATAAACGTATAAGGGAGCATCTATATTTAAACTAAAACGAGTTTTTGTCACTTTCTTTATTAAATGGGATCCAAACTGCACTTCTAAATAAAAAAAAAATATGTAAACTTTTTTTTACATTTCTTTCTATGTGGTTATAGAAATATTGCATTTTTACAACCAAATTAAGAATCCACTCACTTAGTAGTTAATGCCTGTTATAGCAAATGACTTTGAAATCAAATAATAGAACAGCATAATGGAATTTATGTAAACCTTAAATTAAAGAACCAATTGGTGAAACTTGAAAAATTAGAATATCGTGCAAAAGTAAATTTATTTCAGTAATTCAACTAAAAGCTGATACTAATATATAATATAGACTCATTACATGCGAAGTGAGATATTTCAAGCAATTTATGTTATAAATTTGATGATTATGGCTTACAGTTATGTTAAATTACTGAAATAAATGAACTTTTGCACAATATTCTAATACATAAAAAAACAGTTAATCTCTCACTTCCCCTTCTGTACAGGTTTTATGAGTTTATAAAATATCTTGGTCACAAATAAAAAATTGTAATTTAATATTTTGTGTTAATACATCAAGTTTACACACATGGGTCTAAAATGACCCATCTATGCAAGTGTGTATAACTTTTTGTTAAAATAACCAATGTCACAGTTGTTCAGAGCAACACATCCACTACTTAAAATTAATAGTATATTCCTGCACAATCGGAGGCTTCAGCTTTAGGACCCCGGTTACAGGACCCTCGTTTTTTAGTTTGTACATACATAGTTTGAAAGACATTTAATCTCAGGAGTATTTTTATAAAATGTGTTTTTTTCTATTCAAAATGCATCAGAGGCATTTTGAAAAATGTATAAATTTACACAAAACAAAATAATTAAAAATGTATATCAATCTTTAAACAACTGAAAAAGTGGAGTGAGTCTTAGTTTCTTGAATTATACTGTATATTTATTAACCTCTTTAAGTTTAACTAATTTCCTCATTATCAGGTAAAATAACGATAGAATCAGCACATGCAGTCACTAAATGATATGGCCAGATATCAGAAGGCAAAACTCGAGAATGATTCAAGCATGAATTTATTTATATATACACATGTATTTATTTATATTATATGAAAGAAAAAAATTATTTGTGCTAGAACAAAAGCACCAAAAAGATCCCCTTTTCCACCAGTTGCTGCAAGAATGGCTTCAACTCTGAGAGAGAGAGAGAGAGAGAGAGAGAGAGAGAGAGAGAGAGAGAGAGAGAGAGAGAGAGAGAGAGAGAGAGAGAGAGAGAGAGAGAGAGAGAGAGAGAGAGAAAGAGAGAGAAAGAGAGAGAGAGAGAGAGAGAGAGAGAGAGAGAGAGAGAGAGAGAGAGAGAGAGAGAGAGAGAGAGAGAGAGAGAGAGAGAGAGAGAGAGAGAGAAATTTGTTTAACATGTTCAACTGAAATATATATTTCTGATTTAACACTTATGAAATGTTGGAGTTGTAGAGAGAGAAAGTCAAATAGAATATTCATGTTACTGATTCCAAATGTGTAAATCTACAAACCAAAGTTTATTTTTACTTACCGACATGGCAAACAATCACTTGCTTTCACAATTGTAGTACTCCTGAAAAGAAGTATAATATAGTTAGGGAAGACTGATGTGATGGCTGGCTTGCTGTCACTGTATACTATGAATTAATAATAAAACTTATTCATATTACAACAGTTTATCATCACATTACATTATATAAACAATGTATAACTTCTTTGCATAGCAATAACTGAACTTCAAACTTTTTCAATATGCAGTATTTACAACTGACAGAGTGACAATCAAATCTCATATTCTTTACAAGCAGAATACGATTTACAGGATGTAACGTCACACATAAGCACTGAAATATATTTTTCATATTTACCCTTAATCCAAATAACAACATGAAATTGGTGATATAATAATGCAGTTAGTATAGTAGGATATAATAGTAATAGTATACAATTCTCAGTTGACAAACTAACGTTTACTGATACGAAATTCACTCAGCCAAATATAACACACAACTCAGTTGAGAGACATCACAGGGGAGTTAAATGACCAAATATGTAAGTTAAAGATAATTCATAGCTCTATTTCAACAGGTAACATCTCATTCTCATACAACTCATTCCTATTATGTTGAACAGTGTTTATACTAAAAAACCGCAAGTGTGTTTTGTGCATTGTTTCGCAGTTACCTTCGTCTTCTCTTCTCGATGCTTCTTCCTGTTTTTAAATGTTAACGTTAATGAGAATGTGTCCAATTTGGGCATGGGCGTGGTGGCTTCTGACGTCACACTTGGATGTTGCCGGGTTGGATGTCCACCGCAGGCTGCAGCGAGAGGCTACTCGCTAGATGGCCCTGCTGCAGTCAAAGCGAAATCTGATTGGCTGATTAAATCTGACTGATTATCTGATTGGTTAAAGCAACAGTTTCATTGCCATTGATTTTAAGCTACAGGCGCCAGCGCTGTCGATTCTGAAGGCCTCCAGGCAGATTTACTTGGCCATGGCAACGCATGATGGCTGAAATATGATTGGATAAAAGCTCTAACATAAAAACACACTACTGGAAGCAGCGCAACCAAGAGAAAAGCTATGAAATTAAGAGAATGAACTATTTGGAATAATATAATTTAATACTCATTCATGGAAAAAATATATTAAAGTGCAAGTCAGTGATTCTGATAGTGTTTAGGCCAGCAGAGAAGGCCTTGCTGGCCCTGACGGCCCACCACTGATATATATATATATATATATATATATATTATATATATATATATATATATATATATATATATATATATATATATATATATATATATATATATATATATATATATATATATATAATATATTGATTAATATGTCATATGTCATATGTCAATGCTAAATCTTACTTTACTTTATGGATTAAGAACTTTTAAAATCATCACTTTCGGGCAGAAACTCCATATTTCTCCTTTTTTTTAAATAAATCATTAGTATTGGTCACTTTGCATGTCTGTCTGTGGATTTTGCAAATATTTAACCAATGAAAAGTATTTAAAAGAGCTTGTAACTAAACCCCGTAAATTGGCTCCTCAAACTGTCGGTCAAACCTCATAACTCCACCAGCTTCTTGAATCTTGAATGAAGTGACGCATGCAGTTTGAAGCATCTCTGTTTTACTTCCAAAACACTGAAGTCAGATCATCATAGCCATACTGTCTTAAATAGCATGTGCATAGCACTTCATCTTTTTATAACATGAGATTTTGGACAAATGACAGACAAATGTCTTCAGCTTATGTCAAAATATGAGGTAAATCTGACCCTGGGCGTGTAGTGTTTCTTTACAAAGTTACATCGCCAACTGGCAGCAGAATATAGACAGAACATAAACATTTCTGTTTTTAGTACATCGTAGTTGCGTAAATATACCCTCATACTAAGGTCTGACAATGGCACACAAATGCCCCAAATATTTAAATTTGTGGGTAAAAAATAAAGTCATTTAGTATTTAGCATTGGTTTAAATGGAAGACATGTTGAAAATAGGGGGCAAAAAATGCCCCTTAATGAATTCATAAATTAATTGTGCAAAATATATTTGGGAAATCAAAGAGTAACACTTAAAGTGTTTTTTTTTTTTTTTTTTTTTTTTAACCTTTATTTAACCATATTAGTTTCATATACAGTGGGAGCAGATAAATGTCTGGATTCCTCATCACCAGCAGTTCCACCGCTCTAAATTTTCTGACATTTAGCTTTATCCATCAAAATACTAAAGCTCTGGGCATTGGCTGAATTCCTGAATTATCAGCGCATCATGGGACCTTCTCTATCAGGTCAGCGAGTAATAAGCGAGGTTGATGGCTGAGAGCATTTTTCCTTCTTCTAACAAGGCTTTGATGTATTCACTCAATTTGTCACTGTTGTTTGTGAGGCCTGGTCTTCTAAGTTTGAGTGAACATACAACAACATCATTAAAAAAGGAATATTGACTGGTTATCTGATCCAAAATAAAAGCCATGCCATCACTCAAGTTTTGATTAATGTAAAAGTAGTACTCCAAAAAGAGCATGGCTACAATTTAGCTGTGGTTCCATGGCTCCCGTGGCTCTCTGGCTCCTCTTCTTCGTAAAAGCCAAGCTTAAACTACACGTGAGGGTCTAGGTGAGAGCGGTGTGATGAAAGATGTGATTTCCACCTGTCCAAACCTCATTAGCAACACCAACACATTTCCTCCCTGCATAGCTTTCATCAACAGATCATTATTTTACTAGTATTTATCAAGTATATACAATCATGCAGCACTGGAATCATTTTTAAATCATTAAATCCCTTTCACACTTAAGTCCTTCTCCAACTTTTTCCTTTTTTTTTGTGTGTGAATGAGGAAGGTCACTAAAGGACGCTGAATAAAATACGCTGTCTGTAAAGAAACTGAGTGAAAAAGGATCAACAATGTTTGGAAGTTGTATGAGTCCGTACAAAGGGTCAGGGTTTGCCATGAAATAATAGTTCAAGTTGTGTGTTCTGTTCTTTAAACAAAAAAAAAATATGTGAAAAATCTATAAGGAAAATTCTTTCATACTAACACAGTACATTGTGCCCTATTTTTATGGACTTTTTAGTGTGAGGACTTTCTTTTACTACTACTTCTCTGGAGTCAAAATCTTCAGTTGAGTAAATTATTTAGTGACTTTTTCAACACACTCCCATTACAATTTGTATAATATGTTACGATTTGGCAAACTGGTGACAAATTCATATGAATTTGTACAATTTCAAACGTACGTACTTGACTGGGAACATTTTTAAGGGGACATTCATATTGAAATTTAACCAACAAATGGTTTTCGTTTACCTTTTTTAGCCCAATGAAATTTAAGTTCCAATTCCATTGGGTTAAAAGCATATGCCTAACAATTAAGGTATTAAGGAAACAAACATACTTGTTTTTGTTTATATTGTTATGTATTTTGATATTTTTTTTAAATGTTATTTTTCAAAAGATAACTACAAAGCTAAAAAAATGAAGAATATTCATTCGTTTATTTTATATCCACAAACTGTTGTTTGAATAGGATGAATGAAGCCAGTCCTCCGGTTAGCCACAGAAACATATTCATGAAAAATTCCATGTGGTGCTGCTAAAAACTGTGATTTAGTCCTGTCAATCATAAATTCTCAAAGCTTTCCGACGTGACTATGAATTCTAATGTTGTGACACCAAAGTAGGGTGACTTGAAGTGGAATGAATTATTGTTGAAGCCAATGTTCTTTCATCAGTGTGAGAGCATCCCTGCGTGCTTTATTGCTCAACGACAACTGATGCAAGCAGCCACAGCAGCATGACAGAGTATTATTATGGCTGCCAAAATCATGTGCCAAATGTTAAAGCAACCATTGATTTTTGTGGATTTTGGAAATGCTTCAGGTCTCAAGTTGTCTAAATGTCGATGATCAAAAGGGACAAGGCTTTTTGAGCCAGAAACAATCTGAATCTTTTATGTAGAGAAAATGCAGTTTTGTTTATAAAATGGATGGCATAGTGTGAACACAGTCCAAATAGGCAGAGCAAATCTCTCAATGGATTTCATTAAAATGTTCTGCCCTCCCTAAAACCAGGTCAACTTCTTACTCAACACAGGGACAAAAATAAAGAAGAAAAAGTTCAAAAAGAGACCGCATTAATAAATCACAGCAGCTCATGATGTTTTGTTTTGAATCCCCATTTTTGCTCACAGAGTATCTATAAAAGATATCTAAGAATGTATTAAAGAATGATGCAAATCTAACAGCAGACAAGAAAGCTGAAAATCCATCATAGTTGTTGTATGTTTGCGGGATGCAGATTAGCTGTCTGAAAGAGGACTCTGTAAAGTTTTATGGGTATATTAGTTAATATGCATGCATACAGTTTTGTCAGAGAAAGTTAGATGCATATGAAACAGTTTGCACTTTAATATTATTACTTATCTATTAACCAGATGTTTTAAGTTGATTTGTATATTTATTGATTGTTCAAATAATGTATTGTTCATTTGTAATTTAATTATGTTATAAGTAGGCATCTGTATATATCTGTACCAATCACTAATAGCTATGTTAAGATCCTTGCACACATAATTTTGCATGTTAAAAAATAAATACGACCTCACGTTATGTCAATCATGTTAACACACCAATTTGGATCGGTTCGATATTCTGCGTTTTTCGCATCCATAACAAGCATTGGAATGGTCTTTTGACAATTCAGAGCCAACGGATGATGACGGATATGAAAAAACGCATGCGAATATTTCGGACTCAGTGTGCAAGTACCTTAAGTCTGTGGCACTATTAAATATTTGGTAACACTTTATTTCGATAGTCCACTTTAGACATTCTACTTACTATATGGCTGCATTTACACTGCAGGTCTTGATGACCAGTTTGGGATTATTGACTCATTGATGACCAGTTTTTTTGACAACCAGCTTACATCTTATTATAAGAGTGTAACAATCCAATGTCTCCATTTACACTATGGTAAATGGTAAATGGACTGCATTTATATAGCGCTTTCACAGACCCAATGGCCACCAAAGCGCTTTACATGTTGCCTCTCATTCACTCATTCATAGACTCATTCATAAACCGACGGCGGTGTCAGCCATACAAGGCGCCATCCAGCTCGTCGGGAGCAGTTGGGCTCATGGACACCTCGACACTTGGTCAGGTGGAACCGGGGATTGAACCACCAACCTTTTGGTTTGTAGACAACCTACATGAACCACTTAGCCACTGCCGCACTGGACTGGCTATATACTTGCTAAAACAACCCAAGGTAGACATACTGAGCCGGAAAAGGAAGTAAAAAGGCACAGTTTGCAATGGACGCAGATTAAATGATAATACACGTTTTTTAACGTAAAGTTTATTTCACTTGTGCAATCTAGCAAAGATGAAACCATGCTTGACGTTTAAAGGCCTTGAAACCGCGATCCACGCTTTGATAACATCCAGACTTGACTATTGTAATGCATTATATACGGGAATTAGTCAGTCATCTATTTCTCGTTTACAAAAAGTTCAAAATTCAGCAGCTAGACTTTTAATGGGAATTAAAAAACGTGAACACATTACTCCTACCCTGATCTCCTTGCACTGGCTCCCGGTCTACTATAGGATTGATTTTAAACTTTTGTTACTGGTGTACAAATCTCTGCATGGACTGGCACCACCCTATCTGTCAGATCTTTTAACTGAATATCAGACTGGACGAAGTTTGAGATCAGCGACCCAGAAGCTACTTAAAATACCCAGGACACATCGAAATCAAAAAGGTGATCGGCCTTTGCTGTAGCAGCACCTAAACTTTGGAATAGTTTGCCTAAACATATTAGAGACGCCACTACTGTGCAGGATTTTAAAAGACAACTTAAAACACATCTGTTTTCAATCGCTTTTAATCAGTGATAATTTTTACTAAACGTGTTGCTGCCTATGTGATGCTTATCTTTAAGATTAGACTTTTCACCTTCTGTGTTATGTGTTACAATGTAAAGCACTTTGGTCAACTTGTGTTGTTTTTAACTGTGCTATATAAATAAAGTTGCTATTGCTATTGCTATTGCTATTTACTTTCCGCACCATCTTTAAAGGTCAGCAAAACATTTGGTGGAGCCTTCGTCCTCCATTGCGCCATTGAAAAGAGTCATGTGATCGGAGTTGATATCATCCACCACTGTCACTTTTTCAATGATGTTCGCAACTACATGTACTACAACGTATTACAACTTTGCAACTACATGTCACCTAACTCTCACTAAAGTATTAGTGGACAGTCTGCTTGATATCTGCCAACACTTTATTTCAAAGGTCCCTCAACAGACATTCTACGGACTATAAGTAACATTGCAACCACATGTCAACTTATTACTAACCCTAACTCTAACCCTAACCCTAACCTAATGCAAGTTAGTTGACATGCAGTTGCAAATTAATGAGAGTTAGTTGACATGTAGTTGTAAACTTACTAATACTTCAGAATCAGAATCAGAATCAGAAAGAGCTTTATTGCCAAGTGTGCTTGCACACACAAGGAATTTTCTTTGGTACTGAAGCTTCCAGTGCACATATACAGATACAAATACAACAAGAAACAGTAATACAAAATCTAAAAATAAAATTATAAAAAAAAAAAAAATATATATATATATATATATAATTATATATATATATATATATATATATATATATATATATATATATATATATATAATATATATATATATATATATGAAAATACTATAAAATATAAAACATTTAAAAATATAATATAATACTTTATAATATAATACTAATACTAACATAATTATTAACATAATTACTAACATAATTACTAACATAGTATTAGTATATAATATAATACTAATACTACTAATACTAACATTTATAATATAATACTTAGTAGAATGTCTGAAGTGAACAATCAAAATAAAGTGTAACCACACATGTTTTATGTATATTTGAACATCCTAGGTTGAGAGTACTTAACCAATGGCGTCAGATTGGGGCAGGGCTACCTACCTATTTATCAGACCAATGAGGACGTGTTCAGAAAACCAGTTAGAAAACAATCATTGGTTTTCAGATTCTGTTGACACTGTGGCAGAAATAACACATGTCAGCCTTTAAGATCATACTGAATCAGTTCAATTCAATTCACAGTCTTAGAATTAAAAGGATTTGTATTTCTCTTCTAAGTTGCAAATTAAACATATCATTAAGTACTCACTTGTGAAAAAGTGTACTGCTGAACATACTGACAATCATTTATATTTCACTAAAATATATTTCAATGTAATTTCTATTATTTATATGTCATATATTTAAACATTTGTAATTACATATTTTTATTAAGTTGCAATTTACCACATTTAAAATATATTACATGTAATGAAAAACACACCACAGTAGTTTACATGTGTTGTAGTCTGTTAGCTGACACATCAAAATAAGTGTTCTTCTTAGTATATTATTAAAACATAATGATTTAAATTGACCTTAAAGTAGAAATTTTGGAAACACATTATTTTGCAGTGTCATTGTTGCACCTTACATGTTATATAGTGATAACTATAAATTATGAATATTTACATGCAATTAACCCTAAACTAAACGCTCATTCTAACACTAACGCTATAGTAAGTGCATGTGTTTAATTATTATTACTCAGTACCTAAATGTATAATTACACTGTAATACTGACACCTTAAAAATAAAGTGTAACCAAAACACAGTAAGTGTGTTTAGAAACATAGTCATAAATGTCCACTCTCTACATTTATGTAGCCTTTTTTTCATTAATATTATATTATCTGCAAGTAAAAATAAAAGAGTGAAAAAGTTTTTAAAACACTTTGAAGGTTTGAAGTACACTGCAAGTGCTCATTCAATACAATTAAGCACACTTCTTTCCCATAGGGTGAGCACAGCGGCAGAATGATCCACTTTTATCTCCGGGCAGCATTATCCAGTGCATGATATGTGAATATTCTCAGTAATTGTCAAGGTGCCTTGTGGTGTTACAAAGCTTTCACCATCTTTGCCCATTACTATTTAGCCTCAACAAGCCAAGGCTAACCTGACACTCAACAGGGAAGAATGTGAGGAAGAGGAGTTCGGGAGCAAGAGGAATTCATTTCTGTTTCTAAGAGCAACCTTCCTCACTGACTTTCACTGTCAATCAAGTTCTTCAGGATAACAGCAGAAGCTCTTGGCACACACATATATTGGCAAAACAACAATTCAACATGTGCCTTTTCGCCTGGAAGATGTAATTTTATTTGTCCACCTGCAATACACTGTTAAAATATTCATTAGATGTTTTTGTAACGTTGGTTATTCAGAATGTATGTGAATCTAGCTTTTCTTAAAGATTTTTTTTTTATTATTATTATTTTGAGAAATAATCTCCCCAATTAAAGTTTAACATGCAGATAGAACTCTAATTAAGCTTTTTGCATGTTGACTTTTTGGACATGTTTGATTTGTGGCATTTTCTCTTTTGGTTAGAGCAGTTTGATATGTCAACTTCTTGTTCAACCAATGGCGTGAGTTGGGGGTGGGACTACCCATTTGTGTAAACAATAGCATGTGACCCTGGATGACAAAACCAGTCACAAGTAGCACAGGTATATTTATGGCAAATTAGTCAAAATTATCGATTTTTCTTTTATGCCAAAAATCGTTAGGATATTAAGTAAATTTATATGTTCCGTAATATATTTTATAAATTTCCTACCGTAAACATGGGCAGGAGTGTCTGAAAAAAAAACAAATTACACACTTAAATGTTTACTTTAATTTTCATTTTCAAGTCTGGGATACTGGCTGATTATTAATTGATAAAGTGTTTCTCATTCTTGAATACATTGTGCATATCTTGTCTGCCACATGAAGACAATGAGAGACTAACCAATCCTTTTTTTTTTTTGTCCTTGTGTTCCCAGCACATTATAATAGTGTGTGCCATAAAGCAACATGTGTACTGGACAAAGAATAGGTACTTTCTTTACTAAATACTTAGTGCACATAGTGGCATATACAGTACTGTTTGCACCTCAGTGTACATTATAAAACAGGCTGCAATAATAACACCATTTTCAGTGTATAATTTATTATAATCATAGATGGATGTTACTTGTCCCCATATCCACCATTACACCTTCTCCTGACCCTATCCATATTGAACCTGCAGTAAGCTGTCCTCGAAGGTCCAGGATGGGAGCAATGGTTTTAAGTGTGTTAACAGTATGAGCTGCACACATCACAGTTGATGCGCCAGTCCATCAGATCAACACGAGGACACCGCATCCATTTTTTTATTTTTATTATAGACCTATTAAATTCTTTATAAACACTTTATTCAAACTATTAAAAACCTGCGTGGGACATTTTTTGCCCTATTTGAATATTTTCTGTGATCGAAAGAGCTAATTCAAACTTGGGTCGATTCGCAAAGAAAACCTAAACCAGTGCCACCATTGAAAATGTACTACTTACTACTTCTGAAGTTGTAATTGTTAGTTTGTCACATTCAAGTGCTTTTTTGTCAGAAATAAAGGAATCATGGAGGAAACCATTATGTCTTATATTAAAGCTAAAATGTATTGAAAATATTTAGTCAATATACATTGGATTTTGAATATATGCAGCATCTTATTAATTGACAACCAAACAGTATACCCACAATATGTATGCATTACTTTCAGTGTGTAGAGTTAGTGTAAATAGCCTTTGCCAACAATACAGACTATTTTCACTTTTG
>JAZAVI010001427.1:0-17685 GCA_036326025.1 Chrosomus eos
TGAAATGGTATTCTGCTCCATTACCAAGTGCAGAGGTGTTTGGCATGGTTGGAAAACACTGCTGTGCAGTAAAAAGATATTAAGATCGAGCATGATGGAAATAGAGGTGTCTGAAGTTGCTACCAGAGAAGACCTAATTAGGAGATTTCGTAAGGGACGCTTGGCTGTTGAATGTGCATTCAGCATCGGTGGATTCCAAGAATTGTTTGCAACTAACTGATTGTCTTTGACATGTGGTTTTCTATCAGCATATCTAAATGTGTGAGCGTGCACAATGTTTATATGGTCAGTGTGGGGTGATGTCATATGGGTTTGGTCAATGTGGTGATTTTGGTCTACTACCTTGCAGAGAGCTGTGAGGTCTCTGTGTTTGCTCTTCACCAGGAACTCGGCTGTGATGTCTCTGGGTGGCTTCACCTCACTGGCCTCCTTATACTGCTGATGCAGCTCTTTTACTTTCTCCTTAGTACCCACCATCTGAACAAGAACACGAACAAGCAAATTAACTGCGTGATGAGTAAGCTGTAACTGAGGGATGTGTAACTGTGTGTTAATTACCTTGTTCAAAAGGTCTCTGAGCTCCTCTTGAGTCTTCACAATCTTCTTCCAGTGTTCGATCTGTTCATCTTTCACATGTTTTTCCTGCAGCCTGAACAGAGAAAAGCAGCATGTCAGTGCCAAGCTATTGACTCTTTATTTTAAAGGACAAGAATTGCTTTTAGACAAGCAAATATATCCAGTATTCACTCACTGTATGACGACTTCTAGGGCTTGTCCCAGAGACACAGGTTTGTTGTTAAGAAAGTTGAAGTCCAGCTGGTGGCTGAGATACGATGTCGCCTCTAACAGGCGATTGAACTCTTGCTCTACCATCTCATCCTTCTCTTTAGGGACCTTAAGCAGGGTTACAACCATTAAATGAACATATATGGATGATAATCTAAAAATGTCCTTTTGTCTTTTATAGAAAAAAAAATTAATCTTTACATTTTAAGTTAGCTATTCTTTTAAGTGTAAAACCCTGTGCATATCAATAAACTGTAAAGAACAATTAACAAAAATATCATATTGTTCCAAATATATGACGACCCCCCCCCCCCCCCCTTTCAAGATGTACCTTTTAGAAAAATGCTTTTTGAGGACCAAATCTCATGTTTGAAAATAATGTTCATATTGCATATTTGTTCTATTAATTTTGTATATTGAAAGAATGGTAAACACTGGTAAAATGTACCAACAATCACATTTATCAGTCCTGGGCGGAACACTCGTTTTACTCGTATTTGGCGCTCCTTATTGTTGTGGGTGAATTATTTACATGTAAAAGTCTAGACCCTGAATATAAGACCACCCCATTTTTTCAGATGTATTTCCAAGGGGAAAAAAACACTGTCTTATATTAGGAACAATACAGTATTTATAAAAACAAATAGGAGCATTTTATTAATGGGGATTCATTTTCCCAGAGGGATTATATTGACCTTAACTGATAGACAGAGCTTAATTATTCATAAATTCAGTTGCATCACCAAACAATGCAGACAATTAACATCATGCATTTAAAGGATCTGAATGCATTATGAAAGCAGGATGTCTGCCATTTAACAGGTGTTCATTTCCATCATGTTCTTGGGTAGCAAACTGTACTGAACAGGTGCTCATATAAAAATGAGACAAACCTGTATTGAATATGTAGGCTAATTGTCATTGGGTGTTGTTTATAAGTATGTGAATGAATTAACTGGAAAAATTCATCTAATTATATGTGTTGTATGATATTATAAACAAAAAATACTTACACTTGTGCAGCGCTCTCCCTGGATAATCACCATTTTAAGAAATGAAAATGGAGTGAAATCAAGTGAGAGAAAAACAAAAAGAATAGGATGGAATGTAGCACAGGGAAAATGTGCAGGGGTTAAGAGGGGGCAGAGATTGAGAGAGAGAAAAATACCATTAGAATGTTTTTTTCCTCTAATTAGAGTCTGATTGCTTGACTTTAAACATAGTTAAGACGCCAATCAGAAGAGAACGGTGGGATCACTGACTTTTGATTTAAACATCATGTTAACTGGTCTGATAAACAACTGTACACATCTACTAATACCATGATTAAAGTTGTGACACTTTTAACATTATCTTCCTATTTTAACATTAATTTTACTTTTGATATATTACTTAATACTTTGATATTCTGATCTTATAAATACAGACATATGAGTATATGATACTGAACTGTGTATGAAACCAGAGTGATGCGTGTCTGCCAGTGTTTCAAGAGCACTCACAGCCTGTCCATTGGCCTCATAGAGCGGACACTTCTGTTTGATCTTGGCCAGCTCCATGTTGACCTGTTTGCTGATTACAGCCATAGGGTTTCCACCTGAAAGAGATGTACACTTCAATTTCAAACTGTTGCAAAAAGTCTGAATGCACATATGACTCTTTTCCATGGTCAACAGTGCCACTTCCTGTAGAGAAGTGTATTTGATATTTCTTACCCAGTCCAGTCACTACCATAGCACCCAGGTCAGCTACATAGTTCCCTTTTCTGAAAGTGGCCACTCGCCCTCCTACACGATCCTATCAAGAACAATCAAGGTTTGTAAAAGAAAAAAACCTGTCTCAGCTGTGTGTAAAATGCTGTATCATAGCAAAAATTACTTACTCTTGCCTCTAGAACAGTCACATCCATCCCAAAACTCTGCAGTTGTCTTGCTGCTGCCAGCCCTGACACCCCACCTCCAATCACTATCACCTTTCCAGTCTTCTTTGCTACAAGAACATATGATAGTATAATACGAGCAATATAAAGTGGTCTACATCAGAAAAATTAAACAATTGTGAAAAAATACTGTTGTCTTCCTGTTTGTTTGGACATTAATATTTCTAGTTCTGCTCTGTTGTAATATTAAGTCTCAATTACTTGGTAGAGGCTTTACTCTCTTGTAGACGCCAAAGTTGATAAACCCGTGTCTCTCCAGGTAGCTGTGTATCCGGTGCACCAGCACAGCATCACCTGCAGAGAGAAACAGCAGACAAATGAAAAATATACACAAGAATATTTAACAAATACGATTAAAAGGTAAACTATGTAACTTTTGCGGTTCAAGATTATCAAAATTCAATACATCATCAAAACGTGTTTTTTGCCCTGATTAAATAAGGTAAGCCTATTATAAGTGTTTATATTTTAGACCTGTCTGGATGGTTGCCAGACCCTTGCGGGTCTCGTCATATGCATAATGGAGAAAAGTTTCTCCGGCTACTTTGCCTTGTGTATGGTGTGGTAGTGTATGGCACAGGTTAGTTGTCAAAATAATCGAGAGAGGTTGACATGAAGCACGCAAATCTTGAACACCTCTTCTCGAAAAACGTTGAATAGCAGAGAGTCTGCTGTCAAAAAGAGAATGCGACCAAAAAAAAAAAATCAACACCGTCTTGGCTTTATGAAGATGGCGAGAACTGAGGGATTTTAATGTTTTAAAAGTGACGTGAAGATGGTGTTTTTATTTGTAAGTTTTACATTAAAAAGCATTATATATTGTGAATGGTCATTTCATTATGGTTGTTGCGCTGTGCTGGAATTTATTTTCAAGGAAGTACGCATCTACTTCACGTATAGCTACTATCATGTCTTTAGCTAGTCAGTTTGAGATCCTTTAACTAAAGAATATGTAGTTAGTTATCTAAACTTAAACCTAATAGTAAAAGTTGAGCAGTAGGATAAATCTCTCTTTTTTTTAGTTTTGAGAAAGAACCATATTCATCCGCAGTCACACAGAGCCGAAGCACCACAAAAACAAAGTTATTCCACAAAATGCATGCCGTCTTTTTTTTTTTAACTGCTGGGGGGGGCAAAAGTTACATAGTGTACCTTTTAAGTCTATACATTCAACAAAGTGTAATAACATCAAATTTTGGAATCAGAGCAATGTCAGGTGGAACAGACTTACTGTTGTATGGAGCTTCTAACTGTTGCACAGTGGCCTCAAAGGTCAGTTGAACTTTGGGGTTGTCCAACCATAGCTGAAGCTGAACATTTGAGAGAAGACATTTTCACAACTGACTGGAAAAAACATTTAGTTGTTCTTGAAACGCTTTTGTTGAATCACCTTTAAATATCTTCTACACTACTATTCAATAGTTTGGGTCAGTAAGATTTTTGCTCACCAAGGCTGCATTTATTTGATCAAAAATATAGTAAAAACAGTAATAGTAAAATATGATTACAATCTAAAACAACTTTCCTATTTTAATACATGGCAAAAATTTCAACAGCCATTACTTCAGTCTTCAGGGTTGCATGGTCCTTCAAAACATCCCAATTTGCTGATTTAGTGCTGAAGAAACACTTATTATTAAAAGTGTTGAAAACAGTTGTGCTGCTTAATATTTTGTGGAAAACATTTCTTTAGGATTCCTTGACGGATTAGAAAATACAAAAGAACAGAACATTTATTTGAAATAGAAGTCATTTGCAAAGATTTTAACAATGTAATGCTTCCTTTCTGAATATTAAGTAATCATTTTTTCTTTAAATGTATAACTGACCACAAACTATAGAACAGTAGTGTATTATCATCCAATACCAGGGTTTCTGCAGGTATCTTCAAATTAAATTTAATGCCTTTTTAATGCCTTTTTAATGCCATTTTGAATTTTTTTAATGCCATACACGACCCATGACTCACCACGGATATATATAATATATATTTCCTGGAACACATAGGCGTAATTTGCCTTGGGAAATGGGAAATCGCCTTAACCATTGAAAGTAAAATGAAACTGATTTCTTCCCCCATTAATATATATGATTGACCTGAAGAATGAAAGTTGTATTATATACTTATATACTTAATATCATGCTCATAGCCATGATAAATAGCTCTATATCTCAGACGGGCTGCAGTGTTGATTTAGCGTGAAACAATTGTATTTTTTCAACAACAACAAAAAAAATATCACAATATTTTGAATTAGGGATGGACCCATACCACTTTTTGCAGAACGAGATACCGATACCGTAACTGATCCCTGAATTTTCACTGCATTTGTAATTTTTAAATGTATTAGTAATAATCATATTAGTTGGCTTAATTTGTTCATCAAATATATATTTCTTTCAATTATTTGAATGCTTAATTAAGCCTGCTAAAATGCATTGAATGGGCTTCTGTTACTGTACATTCTATTGCTCTATCATATTTTATCTTTCATTGAATAGCACAGCACATATTTAGACTAGATCAGCTCCAGAAGGGTCAGTGCTGAGAATTGGGTCAGTGGTACAAATGTTTAGACACCAGTGAAATATAAATTATTTAATCCAATTTTGATACTACAACAAAAACTGCCAGCCTAATTAGTGTGAATTTAAAACATTATTAAAAGGTAAGCAGTCAGCAACAAAATAAGAATGAATAATCAACTTGCAAATAAATACAATAGAACAAAGAAAGGCTACGAATGAAATGCAGTGTTTTTAGAGTTTTTAGGGTAGATCTACAGGTACAGAAATTTGAATAAAGTAATCAAATGTGGAAAAATATTTCATAATGCATATTCATTACTGGATAAATTAAATATAGATGGATCTTTTGAAAGTTGAAAATGGTAGACTATTTAGTCAAGAGCAGTGAGTAATTTATTTGACCATTCATTGTTTGATTGACATTAAAACAGCAGTTTATTGAAGTGCTGCCCCTTTAAGACCGAACGCACGGACCCCATTTGAACATGGCTACGTTCACTTGATATACCTGACTTTGTTTACTAGGATACTCGCAAATATGGGCGTTTTTACATAATTTAGTGTGAATTCCTCCGTACAAGCGCAAGACGTAAAAGACAATTCAATTCAGTATTCGCGCGCTGAGACGCTGATTTGCGGGGTGCGCGCTTTGGATATTTGCATTCATGGAACTTATTGACTGCAAACATCCAATAATAATGTAGGGAGTTATACATAAATCAGGTAACAGGTCATGTTTTACTTTACTTGATTTAGTTGTCATCCAAATAACACGTGCTGAGTGAACGATTTAGCAATAACACGTGCTGAGTGGACGATTTAGCAATCACATTCAACAGAACTGCGCTCTCTCTCTCGTCAGTTAACGTTAATAATAAGCTACATGCCTTGTTTTATTTTCTTTGCCATTGACATTCGACTAAACTACAAACCTTTCATGATGTCTGTTTAAAGAGATGTGCTCGACCAGCTCGCGCGTCTGTGCCGCTGCGCGGTTTTCTCTGATGATCAGCTCGCGCACCACAATGTTACTATACGCTAAAAAATAGGTTTATCACACACTAACGTACATATTTTGCGACATATGAAGGCTATATTCAAATAAATTGATATAAAATTCTCTTCAAAACTATGAACATTTTTAATGCCTGTAGGAATCAAATTTAATGCTTTTTAATGCAATTTAAAGGGTACATATCATGCTTTTAAATCGTTCCTTTTTACATATAAATCATACATTTGTGGTCTATATAAAGCAGAACTGCAATGCTTGGGTCTGAATTCCTCATTATTATAGCTCTACAGGCCCCTTTTCTACCGCTTTTCTGATGTGCGTCTGAGATCAACTCGTTTTGGTGCGGTCTCTTTAAATACAAAAGCGACACTTCATACCCCGCCCCCTCTCAAGCTAGCAGAGGTGACAATCGGTTCAACTCCACTCCGCTCGGCAATTTTTGTAGTTTTAAGGCAGAGATACGATTATCTAGCGGAACAGAAACTTTTTATTCAAACGTTATTAACAAAATGTCAACAACGGAAGACTTGTCCATCAAGCCTTAACGTTACATGTGTTCGAGTCAGAGTCGGAGCGAGATGAAAATAAAGACGACGAACCAGCAGAAGAACGTCTTCAAATGGATGTATCGCAATGGTGTGTTACTGTATTTACAGTAAGTTCTCCATCCATGCCCACTACTACAATACTGCATGATTTACAACGACTATTTAATACTCACAAAACAAAATATAAGTTATATTATAAACAATTAAAGAAAAGTCGATTATTTCTCTAGTTAAAACAAGCACACTAACAAGACAACTGCTAAACCATGAACACCGTGTGTTTTAAGAAAGTAGTACTCTTACCGACGTGCTTTGTTCGTCGTCTCCAAAGATAGAAGGAACTGACCCCTCAATCAGACGAAGTCTATCGGAACATCCTTCTTTCCCAGCTAACAATTTTTGGTTCCCAGAACGTTCTCAGAACGTTAGATTTTGGTTCCCAGAACGTTCTCAGAACGTTAGTTTTTGGTTCTCAGAACGTTATTTTTTTATGGTTTGTTTTTGGTTAGCCAGGAAAGTTTTCTTAACGTTCTCAGAACGTTAGTTTTTGGTTCCCAGAACGTTCTCAGAACGTTTGTTTTTGGTTCTCAGAAAGTTAGTTTTTGGTTCCTATAAAGTTAGTTTTTGGTTCTCAGAACGTTAGTTTTAGGTTCTCAGAAAGTTAGTTTTTGGTTCCCATAAAGTTAGTTTTTGGTTCCCAGAACGTTCTCAGAACGTTAGATTTAGGTTCTCAGAAAGTTAGTTTTAGGTTCTCAGAAAGTTAGTTTTTGGTTCCCAGAACGTTAGTTTTTATGGTTTGTTTTAAGGTAGCCAGATTTAAAGTTTTCTTTACGTTCAACAACAATTTTTTTTTTTACTTTAATAAAATACAACAGTAAATCTATAAATAATCAACCTGTACAGTCCATGTTTTTGCCGATTCATTGTTTAATTGTTGATTAAAAACACACACACACAAAAAAACACAATCATGGATTGATGGCTATGCATCACATTCAAAACATGAGCAAAAGGCTAGTGGTTAAAATAACTTTATTTTAAGATGAGAAACAGACTCACATTCCCTCACAGGCTCACTATGTGTAGTAATATAATTGTATACTGCTACTCACTGGAGACCATCTTCTGGCAACAAAGTAATGTAAGATAATACAAGTCATGAGTTTAAAGTCATGTTCAGTTAAACAGACAAATTTATGCTATCCTTCAACTTCTAAAGGGCAAGTTTGCAGATTTTCAACCCGCTATTGTTACTATGTTGGTATGTAAATGAACAATGCTTACTCTTGTGTACTGAGATATTCCTGTTTATGTGTCAGCAAAACTGTCATGAAAACACTTCCCTTACCTTTCCCGGTTTCACAGAAAAGGCTTAAGTGCCAGACTAAAAATGCATGTTAAAACTGTCTTAACTGGAAGCAACTTGCACTGACATATCTTAAAATATTTCAGTGCCATTGTTTTGTTTTAAGGTGCACAGCAGTAATGTTTTTTTTTCTAAAGTACATTTTAAAAAGATACTAATTTAACTAAGGCCTAATCCTGGCTTAATCTAAACCCTGCCTGTAAAACCGGGCCAATGCAATATAAGGATAATATCTGGCAGTTTTGTATGTCCATCTATAGTTTGTCATCATCTGAAGTCTTCAAGAGTGTTGGTGTCATTAGAAGTCTTCACAAGTAAGGCTGGATCCAAACTGGAGCTGCTGCAATCTCTAGTAAACTTGCTGAGCATCCTGAGATAGAAACAGGGAAAGATTAGCATAGCTGCTGTCATATTATTTCAGGCAAAAGATGATCATGTGCACTTTTTACCATTTCATCACATATAACTGTAGTGCAAGATTATAAGATGTGTTAATTGAATGCTTGGATAAAGAGATGTGTTTTTAATCTAGATTTAAATAAGGATTGTGTTTCTGGTGATTATTTTGTTGCTGCTGAAATCACAGAACATTTTTATCAATATTTATTAACCATTGATTGAGCTAACGTTAGTTTCAGCCGTGTAAGTGACGTCATCGATTAACAGTACTTTTAATTTTAAATACATAGCTGTTACGTTTTTAGATCACTTCCAATCAAAATCTTTACAAAACTAAAACCTCTCATCTACACATAAGATGCGATTAAAAGCTCAAACATTCATAAACAAAAGCTCAAGCTAAAGTTAGCCTTTTGTTACCTCTTTTCTGAAAACGGTTGAGATGCTAGCCTAACGGACTTTTTCGAAGACAGTAAACAATTTCTATAAAGTAAATATTAAACAGAAGCGTGTCAATTACAAGTAAGAGAAGTGTCCAGAACAGTTGTGTGTATTATTTGTGTGATTTTAGAGACTAAACTCACCTGAAACTTGAAAGCAGTGAAAATAACAGCGAGAGTCGGAGTTTTGCTGCTTGTCTGTTGGACTGGTGCCGCGCCGTTTCCATGGCAACTCATCTCCGCTCCAGTGTTTGAAGGCGACTCGAATGTTCACGCGCATGCGTCAAAGTCACGCAGCATTTACAAACATAGACATCTAGAATTAGAACCTTACTTGAATAAAAATCTCATTATTAAATCATGAATTTAAAACTTATTTTGAAGTTATATGACCCGTTCATAGGTGCAAATCACCACTCCAGAGTCCAGGACGTGAAAGTGGGACAATTGTGGCAGTTTTATAATTTCAGATTTTTTTTTATGTTTTTACGAACACTCAAGCCCAATATTTCATTTGAACGCAGTATTGGCAGTATTTATTTTATACCACCAAAACGTTTGATAAAGCTACAAAATGTCAGTTTCACAATTTTTTTATTCAGTGCTTTCAGATTCTGTGAACGTTGTTTTATAAATAACCATTTATTAAATAACCATTAGGGAACGTTCTCTAGAAGTTATTTTTGGGTAATTTAACAGTAACCACCCTGCATCGTTCTGGGAACGTTGTTTTATGGTTGCAAAATAATAACTTAAAAATAACCATTAGGGAACGTTCTTTATAAGGTATTTGTGGGTTATTTAAAAGTAACCACCCTGCGTCGTTCTGGGAACGTTGTTTTATGGTTGCAAAATAATAACTTAAAAATAACCATTAAGGAACGTTCTCTATAAGTTGTTTTGAGGTTATTCAAAAAATAACCTCCATGCAACGTTCTGGGAACGTTGTTTTATGGTTGCAAAATAATAACTTAAAAATAACTATTAGGGAACGTTCTCTATAAGTTATTTTTGGGTTATTTAAAAGTAACCACCCTGCGTCGTTCTGGGAACGTTGTTTTATGGTTACATAAAAATGAAACCTAAAAAGAACGTTCCCCTAACGTTAGTATATGGTTCCCAAAAAAATAACCAAACGGGAACCAAAAACTAACGTTAGGGGAACGTTCTGTGTTAACTGGGTTATAGCCTAAGTTACTGGCGGAGGTTGCTGAAGTAACGTTAGTTATCCTTGAAGTGCTTCGCGCACACAAACGTGACTTTACCCACAGATGTGGGAACATTTCCGTGAAAAATAAAACTCAAACAGGCACTTCAAAGAGGTTCTGATGCTGGGAGACGGTGTAATGAAGCGTGTGGGTTACTACATCCAACAACCCAACATTTTGACGTATCCTCTCGTAACTTCTGCATCCTTGAACTTGGACTACAAAATTGCAGCGAGAAATAAAAATGGCGGATTGCTCAATGTGTTTGGCCGGAAGTCGATGTCCTTATTTGGCAGTTCCGCTGCAAATACTGCGACGTAATAGTTCACAAAACGTCATAGATTACAGAAAAATCTAAACCGGTTGAAAAATGTGACCAAAACAGAATATAAAGATATTAACGAAGTTCCTGGAGAGACGAATTTCAACTTTTCTGTACTTATAAACACTCCAAATATACAACAAAAAGCATTTAAGGGCTAAAAAAGTAGATTTAGCATGATATGTCCCCTTTAAGGCCTTAATTTTCACAAAATCCATTTAATGACTTTTAATGCTTTTTAATGCCCCGCGGAAACCCTGAATACGACTTCTAGAAGAGTTTCTGCCATAATAATGATGTGTCTATTTGGCTCTTGCTTATCAGCCTCAAAAAACTGAAATCAAATGTCACAAAATTGTGTTTCCAGCTGTGAACTCACTGTGCGGTTCCGGATGTATAAGAACACCTTCTGAGTATGCTGTGGTCCACTGATAATGTCAGGGAAGCATGCAGCTTCTTGTGATGTCATACGGTCATGTGGGAGACGGCTCTGGAAGGCAGCACCCTCTACACCTGAAAAGTTACAATATTTCAAATTCATAGACTCGCAACTATATTGTCAAAATGACAGGAGTCATTTTGAAATGTTTGTTAAAATGCTTTTTGAATTTCGTAAAAGGTATAAAATGATAGATTAGGCCAACCTCTTTCCATACCTGATGGTTCCTCAGGTTCGCTGTCATTCTCCTCCTCTATTGGTGGGGCTGGTGGAGGAACCACCTGTTTGCGTTCTTTCTCAGCTTTAGCGTTCCTCTCTTCCTCCGAGTAATACTCATCCTCCGACAGATTGGCGAGACTCTCATCCATCTCCCTGTACTCCACCTGCAGCAGGAGGCACAATAAAAGCTTCATTAAAACCTTGTTCTGGTTCACCTGGGGTGAAATGGGACCATTATTCTCTTTCAATGTATGGCAATTTCACTTTTTATTGCAATTTTTGGCATTACAGGGATTATTTAAAACAAATAAATAGAAAAGAACAAAGGGAGGAAGCACATCACAAGTGAAACATACAAGTGAAACACATAAAACCTCCGCCTGAATCCCTTATTTGTTATCCTTGACTTGGAAGTCTGTTCATATGCGTATCAAATTCTGAAGAAAGAAAAGATACATTACAAAATACATAAACAATGCATTTTTTGTGTGGTAACGTTTTATCCAGTTTCTACTTAACCCCTCAACTGTCACCATGGGATGTTTGCCATTATATTTTTAAACCAATAAAATCTTGGTCACTCTAAACCTAAAGTAATATTGACAAACTATATATCATTTGAAAGCTTTCAAACTCTAGGTTTCATATTTGGTGTGGTTTTTAATAGAAATGCCAGTACAGTAAATTACAAGAACTGCAACAAGAATATTTTCAGACCTTTATTTTGAAATAGTGATATACATGAAAAATTATGAAAGATTGGTAGAAACCTCAAGTTGTTTTCATGCCAAGAGTTATAATAATTCATATATATAAAAGTTTAAGAGTCCTTAGTTGGTTAGCAATAGAGCCTGGATGCCATCTAGAGGAAAAGTTTGGTACTGGGTCCAAAAATCTTTTTTTTTTTTAGATATCAACCTAAAATTTAGAAAATAACTTATTCAGATTTTTTAATTTCTCGCAGGTTCCCGAGGTTGCTTTATTTCTTCCCGAGTAACGTTGGTTTTGCTGTGTTTCACAGAACTAAAATATGCTGTCTTTTTTTGAATATACTCGTGTCATCTTAGCTTGTTTGCATTATTATTATTATAAGCTTGGAATGTCTTAAACTCCTCCACCGCCTGTCTCAAGCATCGGCTCCCAAAGTGTGTCAAAAAAGTGAGATAACATACTCCTAATATATATTATTTCTTTAGGTTTCCTTAGTGATTGCTATAACTCCTTAATCTTGTCACATTTGTAATATTTGTTACTTGAACTAACGTGTTATGTAGGGAGCGGTTGATGAAAACTATCAATGTGCGAGACAAATCCATTGAACAATACTTCTGCTGCTAGTCTTATTTTTTTTCACATTTAATGTTTTGCTTATATTTTTACAAAGGCTACATTTAAATTACTATCATGTTAATGTTACATTTTAAAATTAATATATTTCATTTTACCTCAGTTTTGCATGCAATGGTTTTCATTGTGGCACTCACGGCGGCTTCATAGAAATTTCCACTTGGAAGATGAGCAAGGTGCCATTGTCCAATTTTTTTTTTTTAGCAGTGACGAAAAAATCTGAAGGGCGTCTGTCATTTTGAAAGATTACACTGAGGGTGATCTATTGTAACTTGTAACTGTAATTCCCACCCCTGTCCAGTTGGTGGCGAGTGTGCTTCAGTGTGACTGTAGGGAGGTGACGTTGCGTATTCACGTCCATAGACATATATACATAGACGCCCTATTGGCTGCTGGAGCGTACGTCAACGGCACCGCCATATCAAGGAGGGCAAGTTTCCCATACCTCTCATTATGGGAATTGAGAAAAATGCCTGCTTCGTGTGCTGCGTGGGGCTGTACAAGTCGCCACACAACTGAAAACAGGTCTCTGGGAATTACCTTTCACAAACAAGACTGAAAATTTTTTTTTGGTTGTATTTGGTCATATAATTAGTAATAGAAACGTACACCACGTACAAACCACTGAAATCGGCTGATAAATGGAAACGTTATTATTGTTTTTATCCAGGAAAACTGCAGCTCACCTGTTTACTTGCATTTGTTTACAGCGCAGTCTTGACCTCCGCAAAATGGCGGACATGTTGACGTATCGCAGCAACGTTCCAAAGCGGCCAATAGGGCATCTATGTATATATTATGTCTATGTTCACGTCACATATGTGTTACAATGCATGCACAAAGTATGACGTATCGTCTGTTCATAATAATAGGCATGTGCAATTCATTTCGCCGATGGATTCGATGGCAGTAAGTCAATAAGCATTATTTATGCTGTTTTAACAATTGTGCTTTTGTGTTAACGACTTTTAATTGTAAGAGATGCCATAGAGCACGCCATAAATCTTTTAGATTTAAAAAAAAAAATTATGACATGTTTTATGATAGGCTATATGTTAGAATTCAAAATGACAGGGTTTCAGTGAGTCTTAAAATTATATGTAAAAGTCTTAATTTGCCTTAAAACAAATTAAGGCTTGAAAGATGTCTTCAAATAGAGGACTGAATAAAGAAAATATTTCTTTAAAAAGATTTCGCGTGTCTTTAAAACGCATGTGCAAATTTGACATTTTTTAAAAATGTTAATGTATTAAAAAAACTCTAAAGTAATAATGAAAACAGCAAAAAGGAGTAAAGCACATATCCATAGTTTTAACTATGCCTGATCTAAGGTAAATTTATAAGGAATTTCAGAGTATTTATTTTATATTATAAGTTTATTTTAACATTCTGTTACAAAATTACTGTCAACATTAATGGCACCTTATATGTTTCTTATTTTATTCATTCCTCTGTAATAGTATCTTTAAACATATTTTCTAATGTTCATTGATGTTTATTTAGTTCTGTAACGTAATAGAGGGGAAGGGATGACCGGGGTTTACTCACCGTCTGCGACAACTGTTCAATATGAAAACTCAAAAGTGACGTACAGTCTTTGTTCATCTTTCTTATCATAATATAAATAAATGCATAGCCTGTATGCTTGTCTTGTAAGTTTGTGAAATTAAAATGTGATTGAAAACAGGAGCTATTAAATGTCTTATAATTAAAATATACAAATTAAAATGACGGGTCATAATAGATTATGATGGAATGTTTACGATCCTATCAATCTAACACTCTGTGAGGGAGTATTTTGAAAGACTACACAAAACTTTTCAGTGTTCTTCTATGTCATGGTCAAACTAGCATATAACAATAAAGCTTGCATATAGGTGTGTTATACTACTGGTTATGAGGGACAATACGGTAAGAAATTTTATACTGGGTTTAAAAGAGAAACGTTATGAATTAAACTTAAGCCGGGGTCAGATTACAGGAGTTTCAGGCCGATTTACCCCTCCTGACATTCTGAAGGGGGTTAAAAAAGTAAGTAAATAAAAACGCATCCAGGGTTCAGACATTCTAGGTTTAGACTAAACTTATGTTTAAACGATTATGAAATTAGCTGTTTGTTTTTTGGGATGATTTTGCCATCGAAGGAGTAGAGGATCTTAATAACAATTAGACATTCAACCTGAATTATCATAGTAACACAAATTGCTTTCAGTTTTTGATGACATCATACCCTCAGGCAGCAGGCACAGAAGACTCCGCCATAGTCGTTGCCCATGTTGCATAGTGTGTACGTGAACTTAGGGTTGGAGGCAACAAGATAGGGGTGTGATGCTTTTGAGTAGGGGCATGTTTGTTTTTGTGAGTTCAAATATCAACATTTACCACCAGAAATCGGTTAAGGATTTGATGTTGTATTTTTTTTAACAATATACCACTTATAAAAAAATATATAGTAAGTATTTTGATTAGCAATCAGACCAATTTAAGTATCAGAGCAATAAAAAGTAATGTATTATTTAGTGCCAATTCATTATTTTAACAGTCTCGGTTCAACTCAGCTAAATAAATAAGCCTGCCTTAATCACTCCTGTTCTCTCTTCAAAGAACAGGAAACATTACTAAAGATGTTTACCTTGGCCCTCTTACGCCGACTGGTTCTGCGCCCCTCTGCAGAGTCCTGATCAATCCCTCCTGGTCCAGGAGGGTGCAAGAGAGGGGGTCCACCTGGTTCCCCACTTGGGGAGGCTCTCTCTTTCTTTTTCACATCTGCTGAACCCGGGCCAGAGGGACCGGCCGGACCAGCCAGAGGGGCAGGGAGGATTTCAGGAGCACGGTCACCACCGTTACCCCTGAGGAAGAGGAGCCTGGGTCTGACTTCTTATTGGACAGCATCACAGGTGACAGAGGACTCTCCTGAAGTGAGGAAAAAAGCTGAATGTGACCAGCAATCTAAAGAGAGACAATACAACATGTTCTCCATCTATACATCTTTGAGTCTCAGTCATTAAATAAATGCTTCAAGATTAACAATGATCATCTTGGATTCCTTTCAGAGAGTTTGGTCTCATACCTAACATAATGAATGTACTGCTGGCTGCCACACATTAAATGTGCCAATGTTTATATTTATTTATTTATTTGATCAGGGACAATGCACAAAAAAAACATTAGTCTAAAAAAGAAGAGATGACATGTGCCAGGTTATAGCAAAAAATGCTAATTTCCACCCGCTGTCCCTGGACAGGTTGATGCTATACTTAGCCTACAAAACAACAATGGATTTTAATGCTGATCCTCAAAACAAAAAGAGATTTGCAGAAGTTTAACGTCGCACTAGTGCACCTGCTCTGAACAAACAGGTATTGTTGGAGACACTCAGGTTGTTCAGGTATGAGAGGAGCTTAGAAATTGAGGAAATGCTGCATAATAACTTTGACTGTAACGTTACATCATTACAAAATGTATCTTCTTCTGGCCCAATTTCTCTGCTCAAATAGATCGTGAACAGATTCTGTAGCATTAAACCAAATGAAAGCTATATTTATATATTTACTTTTAATCAGAGACCAACACAATAAATGAGCGGCCTGAATATATAATTTACAAGTCTAACGTTAGCTGTTTTAATAGCAATAGAAGATAAACTCTATACCGCACATATCTAAAGCCCGGAACACCAGTCTCAGCTCTAAATGTGGACTAACGCGTTAAAGAATTAATTTTATTAAACGTCCACAAACAATATATTTTGTAACTATGAAAAATAACACTATAACGTTAGCTCGTGCACGGGTTAGCAAACATGCTATTGCTAGCGGCACGAGCTCTTCCCTCTGCTAATCAATCTACAGAAAACCTTAGTTCTTCATTACTGTTTATTTATTATAATGATCATATACATTATATATACATGTTATGCGTTGGTCTCATTTAACACGTTGGTCTCTGTTTTATAAAAAATATTATTTATATTTACCTCCTCGCGTTTGTGGGGAGTCTAGCACAAAGAAACAGACGCTTGTCCCTGTCGAAACAGCACATCCAATCAGCGTAGACGAAGAAGGTAAAGAAGGCGGGATCTAAATTGTCCAGTATTTTAATTGGGTAAAATGGCATCGATCAAATATTTCGGAAAGTCAGGTTTAATTTATGCAAATTCTACTTGCGTCGTTCAACTGTATGCAAAATTCATGGACTAAATCAATAACCTAAAAGCTTCCATTCCTTCCCATTCCTTAACCTTCATGTTATGTTCGAATTCTGCATACTATCCTGATGCAGCCAGTGGGTCAAATTGGATTAAAAAAATACCCCAAAATATCACACTATGAAAAACAAAACCCAGAATCGTGAGAAAACATTGAACCTTTTTATTGTCAATGCTTTTCTCATTACAAAGAATAAATATCTTAATCTATTATTAATTTAAAAAAAAAAATTAACCACTAACGGCCCCTCCCTCACATATTTTGGACATTTGCAATTACACATCTATAACAATTTAGTCTAAACCTAAAGTAATCTTGACAACCAAATATAATTTGAAGGGTTTCAGATTTTAGTTTTCAGATTTTTGTAACTGATTTTGGTGGCGCTGTGCATGCCGAACTATAACGCACGCCCTGTTTTTTCCATATGTTTTTTTAATGTGGGTTTTAGATATTGAATAGCATAATCAAATATAAACATTGCCAAACCACTTCTGAATAGTATGCCTACTTTATAAATATTATGAAAATTGTGGAAACATATGGTCCAGATTGCTCAAAACATGATGATAGTGGAAAAGTTTGACTACAGACCTGTCGCTCTCCGTCACGAAGACATTTGAATGGCTGGTGTGGCTGACCTGAAGGATATCACTGGACCCCTTGCTGGACCCCCTGCAATTTGCTTATTGAGCAAACAGCTCAGTGGATGATGCAGTCAACTGCAACATCTGGACAAACAGGGACTTATGCAAGGATCTTGTTTGTGGACTTCAGCTCGGCCTTCAACACCATCATCCCAGTATCCCTCCAGACAAAGTTAACCCAGCTCTCTGTTCCTAGCTCTATTTGTCAGTGGATCACCAGCTTTCTGACAGATAGGCCACAGCTTGTGGTGAAATTCACATCCAACACCAGCA
>JAZAVI010001428.1:0-19960 GCA_036326025.1 Chrosomus eos
GTCACAAGTCACTGTATCTCTTACTCGGTGCCGAAAAATCACAGGGCCTCGAAATTCGTTATGAGGGTAGCCCAGTAGACCCCAAGGTGAGATCCTTAGTTTCAAGGTTCTTCATTGTTCCCAAGTATGTGTTTCAGCAGTTCACCCTGATCAACACATGGTTCAGCTTTCTCCATCCACAAGGGTCTTTCTGGAATGGTCAAGTTTGGGGCCGCCAGGGCCCCCGGGGGTCAAATGGCAAAGCGTCCTATGTACAAATTAACCCATTCATTTTCACAGGTGTTCTATGGACATTGGACAGTAAGTATTTTTTTTTTTTTACATTCCTAGACTTTGCCCTCTCTGTATGTTTTCGGGGGCCATGTGACGCAGCTTTCTGTAAAGTTTCAGGCCCCTAGGACCTTTAGGGGCCAACTGAAGTCCAGTGACACGTGCAACTTATTCCATTCGATTTCATAGGTACTTCATGGACGGTAGTCCGATTGCCCCGAAGTTCACATATATGTCTCGTCACAGGCCCGTTGGACGGTGTCCAGAGTTCCGTCTCCCTTTTACCTTTTTTGGCCCGAAAAGACCCCCTTGACCTGGAAGCGCTTTGAAGTTTCAATTGAATAAGTTGCACATGGGCGGTCGGAAATACAGGGGTCAAAAGGTCGCAGCGACTCCAAATTTGACATCATGGTAGTCCAGGGGCCCCCTGTTCTAGATCCCGGATTGCAGGGATCCAAGTCAGTTTTTTTGCAGTACACAATTCTCCTCACTTTGGTTCAGTTTGACCTTTCAAGAGGACCTGTCTGCCATTGACTGCAAAAGGCATGTGTGAGAGATTTAAAGAAATTAAACAAAAAAATGTCCCCTGTGTTCTAGAGACTAGTTCTCCTATTATGTCGTTCAGGGGCCAGAGGACTACCGGCACATAGAGTTTGGGACCCGTGGGACCCCTGAGGGTCGAACAGAGGCCACTGACACGTGCAACTTATACCATTTATTTTCATTTTCATAGGGAATCTGCCCGAAATTTACATATATGTCTCGTCACGGGCCCCTGGGACGGTGTCCAGAGTTCCGTGTCCCTTTGACATTTTTCTACGCTTAATACAGAAGATACAGAAGCAGATTGAATATGAATTTGAAATGTATCTCCAATGCAATGATAATGGGGAAGTATCTCCAAGTACCCTGTGGGATGCCGCAAAGGCTGTAATTGGAGGCAGAATTATCGCTCTAACTGCTTTTCGTAGAAAAGAGAAACAAAAAAAAATATTAGCTTTACAGGGGGAAATGAAAAACTTGGAGATCAAACACAGCAAACAGAAAGATCCACAGATACTGACTCAGATAAGAAAAGTTAAACAAGACCTAAATGGGATTTATGATGAGGAAATAGAGAAACAGATCAAATTTGCTAAACAAACAAAGGTATTATGAAACAGGCCCTAAAGCAATGAAACTTGCTTTAAAGAAACAACAGGCAAAAAATACAATTAATAAAATTAGAAACACTAAAACCCAAAAGGTATGTTGTTACGACCCTATGGTTTGTATTTTGTTATCTCTGTTATTTTGTCAGTCTCTCAATGTGTCTGTTTAGGAACGTCATCTGATTGGTTCCTTTCAGATGATTGGAACGCCCATCTGATTGCTGCTCGATCCTGATTGGTGCAGCGTGTTTTAAAAAGAGATCACTTCCTTTACAGGAAGTCAGGAGATATTGTGTTTTGAGCAGAGAGAGTTTGTGATTTGAGTGTTAAGCGATTGTGATTTGAGTGTTAAAGGAGTCATAATGTGCAATTTTCACTTTTCCATGAGAATCAATGTATGTTATGATTGACTAACGATTATACATTGGCCGGGATGCCGATATTCAAAAGTGAAGCGTTTGTTTACCCCAGGATTCTTAAACTAGCCAACGTGCACGCGCACTCAAATACGAGATTTCAATTTCTCCCCCGACTTGATGTCAAGACGGGGCCGGATATACCATATATGGACACCGCAGAGGAGGCCCGCCCTGCCCCTCTCCCCATCATATTCAGTCAAGAAAGATGCAGAAACGTAGTGCACACGCGAGTTGCTCTGTGGTTGACTGTCATAATCCACATTCTAATGTTTTTTCTTTACCCAAAACTGACCAAACTACAAGGGACCAGTGGATGAAATTTATTTTTAATGACGCTGTTCCAACAATCATCTCAAATTGCTCAACGTTAGGTGTCTGCGCTAAACATTTCACAAAAGAATCTTTTACAAATTTGGGGCAATATCAGGCGAAGTTGGCATCGAAGCTACGTTTGGAAAAAGGTGCCATTCCAACAATCAGGGACTTGCCTGAATTTGAAACGGTAAGACTGTGTTTTTATTACTATATTTTGTGTAACAAACCGCAGTGTAAACACGGTGAATGGACTCTACGAATGCTAGCCACATCTTTCCACTTTGTTTTACACTACACATTATAGCAAACGTTAATCTCTATAACCACTGTAAACTGAAAATAAAGTAGACTACATCTCCGTTAATGTAATCTACATTAAATTAAAGCTAAACTTATGTGGGAGAAAATAGCAACAAACGTTTTAGCTCGTTACTGATGTTAATGTATGTCTTAGTCAAAAAAAATGTCTTTACCATTCAGAGACATGTTGATGTAGACGTCCTTCCATTGACTGTTGTTCATCTTCCGTTTCCAGCTCTGGTTCAGAGTCTGGCTCAAACATATACGGTTGAATCCCGTAGCTCGCGGCCAGGTCGGGTTCATTAACAACTTGCGCCATGATCTCTTTTTGGAATGATATGCTGAAGTTACCTGCGGTGTCAAGCCCCCTCCTTCCTGCCACCAATCAACGCGCCCCTCATTTGCATTATTAAAATGACCGTCCACGACAGCCAAAACCTCGCATCAGATCTCGCGAGACAATAATGCATTCAGAAATAAGGGTCAAACAAGCTCTGTGTTTATTTTTTTCCAATTTTTCTTTTTTAGAAGGGCATGAAATGACTATAGTAGAGCGTGGGTATCAAAGTTAATACCACATTATGACTCCTTTAAGAGAATTGAGACCGAGTAGCCTTTTGTTTATTTGTTTGTTTGTTTGATTTGAAAGAGAGTTTGTGATTTGAGACTGTTAAGAGTTTTGAGACTGTGAGTACCGTTTGTTTTGAGTACTGTTTGTTTATTTGTTTTAAAAGCTGTTTGTATCTGAATATCCTCATTGGTATGTTTGACCCTTTGCCTGTTTACCGACACTGATTTGGACTGCCCTTTTCAGTTTGTTTGCCTGGTTGTACAAATTGTAAATACTGATTTTTGGGAAAGTAGGGAGCTCGACGCCATTATTTTCTTTATTGTAAACAGTTTAATCTCTGTTTTTGGTTAGGGAGATAGGTTTATTGATTGTATTTTCATTTTCTTTTCTTTTGGGTTTAGGTAAGACGTTGTTTTTTTTTATTTAAGGTTGTTTTGTTTGTTATTTTGTCTTTGTCAGCTCCTGAATCGTAAGTCCCTATTTAAGAAAATAAATAACTTTTTTTTTCCAATTCCTTGCCTTTTGTTGACTCTTTCATGTTGCCCCTTTCCCCCTAGACGGGGTGTAACATGAAATTGGGGGCTCGCCCCTTGGCTATATATGTTCTATTAGCCGAATTTGTTTTGCTAGTGTTTGCCTGGGGATTTTCTTTTTGTGTGGGAGGAAATATAGAGATTGGCATGGCATCAAAATTTGAGCTTGATAAATTCACGATCGCTCCTACAGAGGAGAAATTTGAAAAATGTCGTAAAGACGATTTGTTGTTAATTGCGGATTTCTTTGATATAGTTGTACCGCGAAACGAACTTAAAGGGATACTCCACTTTTTTTGGAAATGGGCTCATTTTACAACTCCCCCAGAGTTAAACAGTTGAGTTTTACCGTTTTCGAATCCATTCAGCCGATTTTCTGATATTTAGAAGAATATCAGTAACTAGACAGTTTCTGGTCCCATTGACTTCCATAGTAGGAAAAAAATATACTATGGGAGTCAATGAGACCAGAAACTGTCTGGTTACTGATATTCTTCTAAATATCAGAAAATCGGCTGAATGGATTCGAAAACGGTAAAACACGGTAACTCTGGGGGAGTTGTAAAATGAGCCCATTTCCAAAAAAAGTGGAGTATCCCTTTAAGAGAGAGATTAAGGAAGTACTGCATATGGAGCTTGTAAAGCAAAAGATCTTGCCTGGTGTTGTAAGTGAGGTTACGGGTGTTGCATCTCCAGCACTGTCTGAGGATTTGGATACTGTCGAGGCGGAGTTCAAATTTGATGAAAGGGCTCACATGGATCCCATTAGTCCTCCTGCACCGAAAGATCAATTGTTGGCGATCCGGTTGAAAGAACTGGAAGTGGACTTAAGCCGACAACAATACCAAAGTCAGATGTTACATGTCCGAGCTGTTGAGCTTGAGACAAAACGAGACATCCGGTTGAAAGAGCTGGAGCTTGAGCTAAAACTCAAGCAGGCCCGGCATCCACCTTCTGAGTTGCAGGGAAATACCCCTGTGCTAAGCCCAGCAGACAACTCCTCTCCTCTCCCTACATCGTCGCATGCGTCGCCGGTGAGTCATGAATTCGATGTTAGTAGACAAATTTCACTAGTTCCTATATTTAGAGAAAGTGAAGTTGACACCTATTTCACTGTTTTCGAGCGCATCGCAGCCACATTAAAGTAGCGTAGAAATATTTGGCCTTTATTGTTACAATGCAAACTTGTTGGTACGGCGCAAGTTTAGACTATGGCGCGGTTAAATTGGCCGTGTTAAGAGCCTATGAATTAGTTCCGGAGGCTTATCGACAGAAGTTTAGAAAACATGTGAAAACCCCCAGTCAAACATTTGTTGAATTTGCACGTGAGAAGACCACACTTTTTGAAAAATGGTGTACTGCCTGTAAAGTTACAACTTTTGAGCAATTGAAAGAGCTAATTTTAATGGAAGAATTCAAAAACTGCATTTCGTAGAAGATAGTAGTTTATTTGAATGAACATAAGGTTTTGTCACTGTCAGAGGCAGCTGTCTTTGCTGATGAGTTTGTGCTCACGCACAAAGTTTATTTTCCGCCCCCAAGTTCTCCACAGCACACTACTGTAGATCGCCGTCACAGTTCTAGAAATGCAGTGGTTGCTCAAAAAGATCAGACTTCTGATTCTTCAATGATGTTGCGAGAATGTTTCTATTGCCATGAGAAGGGTCATTTGATTGCTGTTTGTCCTGTGCTGCAGCGGAAAAATCAGAGAAAAAGCGTAGCGTTTGTGCGTACTCACTCTTCCGATTCTCTGCAATCTATTGATCCCTCGTTTGAACCTTTTGTATGTGAAGGAACAGTGTCATTTTCTGAGTTGTACTCCGAACCCAAACCAGTACGTATCTTGCGAGATACGGGTGCTGCGCAGTCATTTATTTTAGCAAATGTGCTCCCTTTTTCCTCACAGTCAAGCTGTAACTCAGATGTTTTAGTTCAGGGAATTGAACTTGGTGTAGTTAGAGTTCCCTTGCATTCTGTGTATTTAAGTTCTGACATTGTGACTGGTTTAGTTAAAGTAGCCGTACGTACTTGGTTACCATTGAAAGGTATCTCTCTTATTATGGGGAATGATTTGGCCGGAAGTAAAGTTTCTTGTCTTCCCGAGGTCACTGATGTACCTTGTGCATCAGAAAATGATGTGCTGACTCAGGAATTTCCTAGTGTAATGACTCTAAGGGTCCTAGATTAAAAAGATGGCGCCGACTGTCATGGCATGCCGTCTCTCTGCTCCTGTTTTTGTCTCATCCTCATTGTTTGTGCCACTTATTTTGCTTCTAGTAGCGTCTCTGCTGGTGAGTAATGTTAAATCGTCGCTAGTTTATGGGCGCCAGGCACTGTTCGATGTTTGGAACTCTTCTGGGAGATTTTCCAGTGTTGAGAGTGGAAATGGTATGGGTCTGCCACTTTTCCTGTATGCGGTGCCGGACGAACTTCGTCGCCAAGACGCAGCTGTCCTGCCCTGGGTGAGATCTCGCAGGAGACGTCGGCGTGCTCGCGGTACACGCTCTGGTAAGCGTGTTAAGCTAAAAACATTTATGAGAAGGACTTATATGGACCCGATCGTTGGTATGCCTGCATGCTATGGTCATCCGGATCTGGTGCATCGGCAGCGGTGTATTCAACCTGTTTGCCCGGCGCTCTCGGCATCTGATCAGCTGTTGCGGCACTACTGGGTTGAGAGGAGGCAGTGCAGAGGAGGAGGTGTGTGTGTGAATAACCTGCATGTATTGGAGTACAATATGCCATCGGTTGTTGGAGAAATAAAGGTCCAGATGGGTCTTCTGAATGTCCGGTCACTGTCAAATAAGACATTCGTTCTTCGCGAACTTTGTAACTCCCATGCTCTGGATTTTATGTTCATAACTGAGACGTGGATGCGTGAGGGTGATGAGTCGCCCCTGATTGAACTCTGTCCTCCTAATATCAGCTTTTTCAGCACTCCGAGGCTTTCTGGAAGAGGAGGGGGGATTGTCTCACTTCTTAAGAACAGTTTTATTTGCAAACAGATTTTAAACTGTGATCCTTACTCTAGTTTTGAATTGCAGCTATTTACTATAACTAAACCTTCTGTGGTTTTGATTGCTGTAATTTATCGTCCACCTAAGTACAATGACAACTTTATTTCTGAGTTTGCCGACTTTTTATCTAGGTTCATTTTGCAGTACGAGAGGATTTTAATTGTTGGTGATTTTAATATTCATATTTGTTGTGACGATAAGCCATTAGTTAAAGACTTTTTAAATGTCATTGAGTCTTTTAGTTTCACACAATTTGTGTCTGAATCTACACATCAGCGTGGTCATACACTGGATTTAGTATTAAGCTATGGTTTGTCTGTGTCAGTTAATAATGTCAGTGCCATACCAATTTCAGATCATTCGCTGATATTGTTTGATATGTTTATCCCTAATTCAATTAGTATGGGGAAAATGGTGCAGAAGACAAGGCTATCTCGTTATATTAGCTCTAATGCTTTACATGACTTAAATTTGAAACTACCAGATGTGTTGGATCCAGTTTTTAGCCAAGCCTTTTCGGTGGACTGTCTAACAGATAATTTTAATTGTGCACTCCGGGACTTGTTGGAGTGCGTGGCCCCTGCAAAGACACGGAAGTGTTCTCCAAAAAATCATACTCCTTGGCTAAATGATGAGTTATTGACTCTCAGAAAATATTGTAGAAAAGTTGAACGTCAATGGCGCCATACTAAGCTTGAAGTTTATTACAGGGCATGGCATGATAGTCTGACCACCTATCAGACTATGATGACTACTGCTAAGGCAGCCTTTTATTCTAATATGATTATGAATAATAAGCATAACCCTAGACTTTTATTTGAAACTGTTAATAGACTTACACAGTGTCAGCAACCAGTAAATAGTGTGGATTTGTCAGCACATGATTTTGTGATGTATTTCTATGAGAGAGTTAATGATATCCGTACGTTGATACCCCAGTCTGAGGTTGGGGGTTTAGATTGCGCTATTACAGGACCATCTTTTATTGGAGAGGGCTATCATGAGTTTGAGCCGATTTCCTTATCTGAGTTGACTAAAATTACCGTAACTGCAAGAGGGACAACTTGCTCTCTGGATCCTTTGCCTGCCTGGGTTGTTAATGAACTATGGCCAACATTAGGACTGTATGTTTTAGCTGTTTTAAATCTTTCACTCTCCACAGGAGTTTTTCCAGCTTGTTTTAAATCTGCGGTGGTTAAACCACTACTGAAGAAACCAAATCTGGATATAAACTCGTTGAAAAATTATAGACCTGTTTCTAATTTGGCCTTCTTAGCTAAGGTATTTGAGAAAGTTGTCTCAAGTCAGCTTTTAAAGTATCTGTCGTCTAATAATCTTTTTGAGCCGCTGCAGTCTGCTTTTCGAGCAAAACATTCGACAGAAACAGCACTCACAAAGGTGGTAAATGATTTGTTACTGGCTGCTGACTCAGACTTAACATCAGTTCTTGTGTTGTTAGACCTTAGCGCAGCTTTTGATACTGTTGACCACAGTATTCTTTTGGACAGACTTGAGAAATACTTTGGCATCTCTGGTCAGGTGCTTAAGTGGTTAAGGTCCTACCTTTCAGAGAGATCTCAATGTGTGTTTTATAATAACACATTTTCAGACCCTTTTCCTCTTCAGCACGGGGTTCCACAGGGTTCAGTCCTTGGTCCACTTTTGTTTTCGTTATACTTAGCGCCACTGGGTCAAATCATTCGTTCTTTTGGGATAGCTTTTCATTGCTATGCTGATGATTTACAAATATATATGCCAGTTATTGCAGGAAATGCATCTGATTCGGTTAAGTTAGCGACTTGTTTGGCTGCTGTGAAAAGCTGGTTATCAGCTAACTTCCTGTTACTCAATTCAGCAAAAACTGAGATGATAGCTATTGGACCAACTAGATTAGGACATGTGTATGGCAATTTTACTCTGTCCATTGATGATGTGGTCATTCAGTGCAAGGACAGAGTAAAGAATCTGGGGGTAGTTTTCGATCGGTCACTTTCATTTGATTTGCATATTAAAGAGGTGACTAAAGTAGCCTTTTTTCATCTCCGAAAAATTGCAAAGATCAGACCAATCTTAACACTGAAAGATGCTGAGGTCCTTATTCATGCCTTTGTTACATCTAGGCTTGATTATTGTAATGTATTGTTCTCGGGGCTGCCTAAGAAAAGTTTACGAGGTCTGCAGATGGTCCAAAATGCTGCAGCTCGTATTCTGACTGGATCATCTAAATACATGCATATAACTCCTGTCCTGGCCTCACTGCATTGGCTCCCTGTTCAGGTTAGAGCAGATTTCAAGGTTTTGTTGTTAACATATAAAATAGTGAATGGCCTTGCACCATTGTATCTGTCTGATCTTTTAAATGCTTATGTGCCTACGCGGTTGCTGCGCTCCCACGGGACAGGACTTCTGACTGTACCAAAGGTTAGGAAGAAAACGGTTGGTGAGAGAGCCTTTTCGTTTCGTGCTCCAACATTATGGAACATTCTTCCAGCTGATATTAGGCTGGCAAGTTCAATTGATGTTTTTAAATCTAAGCTTAAGACCTATTTATTCATTGCTGTGTATGAGTCCTGAATGTTCAGTGATTTCTGATGTCTCTGTACAGTAGGATTTACTTCTTACTATTTTGTATTTTTTATTGTATTGTTTGCAATTTATTTTTTAATCCTGTTGTAAAGCACTTTGATGGAAAGCGCTCTATAAATAAATGTATTATTATTATTATATTATTATTATTCCATTCTTGTGTTGTGACTCGAGCGCAAGCTCGTAAGTTTGAAAATGAGATTGATCTCTCTAACTCATTCATGAGTTCAGATTTTCCAGGTGTTGAGGATTCTGTAGATGCTCGTTCAGATAATTTGAGTTTTGAACCTAGATTTGACTTTCCTTTTGACAGAAAACAGTTAGTAGAGGCACAAAATGCTGATGATACTTAGACTTCACTTATTTCTGCAGTGATTGATAAGTCCGAACTACCAGATCACGCTGTTGCTTATTTTGTAGATGACGTTGTGCTCATGCGTAAATGGAGTCCTGAGAACTTGAAGCATGACTGGAGTGCTGTTTTTCAGGTAGTCCTTCCAAAGTCTTACAGAGACTATGTGCTGAGTGTGGCTCATGATCATGAACTTTCTGGCCATCTAGGTATTAAGAAAACCTACACTAATCTCCTGAAACATTTTTTCTGGCCCGGTATGAAATCCACTGTGTCCAAGTATTCTCGTTCTTGCCACGATTGTCAAGTTGCTGGAAAACTGAATCCGGTTATTTCACCAGCTCCCTTAAAGCCTATCCCAGTGATGAATGAACCGTTCGAGAAGCTTGTGATTGATTGTGTTTGTCCTTTACCAAGAACTAAGTCTGGTCACTCGTACTTATTAACTTTGATGTGCTCTGCTACTAGGTTTCCAGAAGCCATTCCACTATGTTCGTTGAAGTCCCCTACAATTGTGAAAGCAATTGTAAAATTCTGTGCAACCTTTGGTCTACCTAAATTTATTCAGTCTGATCAAGGATCTAATTTCATGTCTAGAGTGTTCCGTAAGGTAATGAAAGAGTTGAACATTCAACATTGCGTATCTTGTGCCTATCATCCTCAGTCTCAAGGCGTGCTGGAAAGATTTCATCAGACTCTTAAGACCATGATTCGAACTTACTGTCTCCAGCATAAGAAAGAGTGGGATGAGGAGGTTCCTCTTCTGTTGTTTGCTGTTCGCAATACGGTACAAGAATCCCTTAGATTCAGTCCAGCCGAGTTAGTTTTTAGACATTGTCTGCGAGGTCCATTAAAGGTGTTACAAGAACAGTTACTCTCTGATAGTCAGTCGGTTACTCCTTGTAAGAATGTGCTAGATCATGTGAGTTCATTTCGTGAACGTTTACATTCAGTGTGGCAACTAGCACAACAGTCACTAGCAAACTCCCAGTCTCGTATGAAAACCAGATATGACAAAAAGTCTGTTCAACGCTCATTCAAGGTTGGTGATCAAGTTCTTGTATTGCTGCCTTTGCCTGGCTCAGCTCTACAAGCGAAGTTTGCGGGGCCGTATGTGATTGAGGAAAAGTTAAGTAATACTGACTACGTAGTACGAACTCCTGAAAGAAAGTGAAAGACTTGCATATGCCACATAAACATGCTTAAACTTTGTCTCTCTATCTAACTTTAAAGATTCTGCCGATTCTCCAGTGTCTACTCCTGCTGTTGTAACTTCTGTGGATGTGGTTCCTTCTGAATACTCTCCTTCTATTGATGATCTTCACTTAGGAAGTGCTTGCCTTTCTGGTGCTCATTTGCAAAATTCGGAAACTCTTGTAAGTCTCAGTTCTAAACTTTCACATTTATCCAGATCTTCCCAAAGTGAACTGATACAGTTAATTGATAAATACTCTACACTTTTCTCAGATGTACCTACTGTGACTAATGTGTTGAAACATGACATTGATGTTGGTGACCATCGTCCAGTTAAGCAAAACGCTTATCGTGTCAATCCTGTAAAGCGTGAGATAATGAAAAAGGAAACCATTGAAAATGGTCTGGCTGCACCAAGCTCTAGTCCATGGTGTTCTCCTTGTTTGATAGTTCCAAAACCTGATGGGACATCACGTTTTTGTACTGATTACCGGAAAGTTAATCAGTTAACAAAGTCAGATTCTTACCCTCTTCCCAGAATGGAGGATTGTATTGATCGCATTGGAAGCGGTAAGTTTGTAACCAAGTTGGACTTGCTTAAAGGGTATTGGCAGGTGCCACTTGCTGAGCGTGCTTCTGAGATCTCAGCCTTTGCCAAACCAGATGCCTTAGTGTAATATAATGTTTTAGCTTTCGGCCTCAAAAACGCTCCAGCTACCTTCCAACGCTTAATGCATAAAGTTTTAGTCAATGTGAACAATTGTGAGGCTTACCTCGATGTAGTGTGTTACTCCGATACATGGAGTATCATTTACAAACCCTAGAAGAAGTGTTCTTAAGGTTGCAAGCTGCTAAGCTAAAGCCTTTAGAAGCTAAAGTTCAGGCCATTGTTGAAATTTCTGTGCCCAAATCTAAAAGAGACCTCAGACGGTTCCTTGGAATGGCTGGCTACTACAGAAACTTCTGCAAAAACTTTTCTGACTTTGTTAAACCTCTCACAGACAACCTTCGTAAAGCTGTGTCTTTTAACTGGAATTCTGAGTGTGAACTTGCCTTTGAGTCTTTGAAAAATTTATTGTGCAATGCTCCTGTGTTGGCTGCCCCAGACTTATCTAAACCTTTTAAACTTGAAGTAGATGCTAGTGGTACAGGTGCCGGTGCTGTCTTACTGCAGGAAGATGACCAACGAATTGACCATCCGATATGTTTCTATTCAAAGAAATTTAATAGCCATCAACTCAATTACAGTACCATAGAGAAAGAAGCATTAGCTCTTTTGTTAGCTCTTCAACATTTTGAAGTTTATGTTGGTTCCAGTTCGCAGCCCGTTGATATATTCACAGATCATAATCCACTTGTCTTTTTGCAGCGTATGTGTAATAAAAACCAGAGACTTATGCGTTGGGCACTCATTTGTCAAAGTTTTAATTTGCACATTAAGTACAAGAAAGGTGTTGACAATGTTATTGCAGACTCTTTGTCCAGATGTCATTTGTAAACTTGTAACAATGTTTACTCATATGTGTGGGGGGGGACCTCTCGCACCCGAAGTGAGAATCATACCCCTAGATTACACCCAAGGGAGAAACAATTTACATTTTATTCTGCAAGCCATTCTATGTACTCAAGAATTGATTATCTATTTATGTATAACTCAGACAGACATACAATTAGAAATTGTAATATTGGTACTTGGGATGTATCCGATCACTCAGGGGTATACCTTACTCTATATTTAGATAATCAACGGAAAGATACACTTTGGAGACTTATGGAGTATCTTGAATGATACAGCGATACAGAAGCAGATTGAGTATGAATTTGAAATGTATCTCCAACGCAATGATAATGGGGAAGTATCTCCAATAGGGATGGTAAGATTCACCGGTTCGCATCGGTGCATCGGCATAAAAGCTAACGATGCGATGCATCGATTTAAATAAGTGTGCATCGGATACAAGTTGGCATTTGTATCGCGATGCATCGTTTCTAACATATCTGCATCGGTAAAAAACGATTTATTCATATATAATTATTAGTAAATGCGTTATAGCCTACTTTTAGAAATTGATACCTGAGTATTATGTATTATGTAACTGCTGCGTTCACACCGAACGCGGATAGAGCGTCTGTAGCGGGTGATTTCCATGTTGAGTCAATGTAAAGACGCATTGACGCAGGTCTGGAGGTCCTGTGGCGCGATTTCGCCTCATTCGCGCGATTGATTTCTCCTTTCTGAACTGTTGTTGCTCGAGCGCGTTCTCTCATAACCAACATTTGAATACAGTGAAAGACCTGTTTGTGAAAGTTTTTTTATTTGTATTATTCTTTGTTAAAACAGCTCCTGCTTTCTGGTCACTGTTAGCCTACCTGCTGAAATCACATTAGCCTTCTGGCAAGTTACTGAACATTTCTTTAATGTTTATGCCTGAGCCTCCTTAGATTGTTTCACTGTTAAATGTGTGAGCTGTTAAAAATATAACTGGATACAGGACAGGAAAAGAATGTCTGTTTTTATTTAGTCTAATCTTGTGGTTTTGTGAAAACCAAATATTTTGTTTTGTGAAAGTCATGCGTTAAAAGTCAGAAGACACTTAAGCTACTTTATGATTTGCTGTATGTCTGAATAAATAAAAGTTAACTATCTATACAATATTGAATTGCATAGCATCATATTTTTCTCCATTGCATCGCATTACATTGAATCGAATCGAAATCGGAACGCACCGCACCGTAATAGTAGTGAATCGTATCGCATCGCATCGCTATGCATCGAGATGCGTATCGCATCGGCCTCAGCTATGGAGATGCCCATCCCTAATCTCCAAGTACCCTGTGGGATGCCGCAAAGGCTGTAATTGGAGGCAGAATTATCGCTCCAACTGCTTTTCGTAAAAAAGAGAAACAAAAAAAAACTAGAAAAAAAAGTTTGATGAGACAAACTTTAATTTGGCTTGAGAAAGCCGGACCAGAGAGTTTGAAGAAGTTTAAAGTAGTTTGAAGTTTGATTGATGGATTAGTTAGAATGAAAGAATAGATAGAAAGAAAGAAAAAAGAAAGAAAGAAAGAAAGAAAGAAAGAAAGAAAGAAAGAAAGAAAGAAAGATGGATCAGTTAGAAAGAAATAAAGATAAATTAGTTAGAAATAAAGAAAGATAAATTAGTTAGAAATAAAGAAAGATAAATTAGTTAGAATGAAAGATAGATAGATTAGTTAGAATGAAAGAAAGAAATAAACATTAGTTAGAAAGATAGATAGATTAGTTAGAAAGAAAGAAAGAAACATGGATTTGTTAGAAAGAAAGAAAGATAGATTAGAAAGAAAGAAAGATGGATTAGTTAGAAAGAAAGAAAGAGAAAGAAAGAAAGAAAGATTAGTTAGAAAGAAAGAAAGATGGATTAGTAAGAAAGATAGATAGATCAGTTAGTAAGAAAGAAAGATAGATTAGTTAGAAAGAAAAAATAGATCAGTTAGAAAGAAAGATAGATTAGTTAAAAAAAGAAAGAAAGATAGATTAGTTAAAAAAAGAAAAATAGATTAGTTAGAAATAAAGATAGATTAGTTAGAAATAAAGATAGATTAGTTAGAAATAAAGAAAGATAGATTAGTAAGAAAGAAAGACATATTAGTTAGAAAGAAAGAAAGAAAGATTAGTTAGAAAGAAAGAAAGATTAGTTAGAAAGTAGAAAGATAAATTAGGTAGAAAGAAAGATTAGTAGAAAGAAACAAAGAAAGATTAGGTAGAGAGAAATAAATAAGAAAAATAGAAGAAAGAAAGAAAGAAGAAAAGAAAGAAAGAAAGAAAGAAAGAAAGAGAAAAAGAAAGATATAATATTTAGAAAGAAAATAGATTAGTTAGAAAGAAAAAAGAGATTAGTTAAAAAGAAGATAGATTAGTTAGAAAAAAGATAGATAGATTAGTAGAAAGAAAGAAAGATAGATTAGTCAGAAAGAAAGAAAGATTAGTCAGAAAGAAAGAAGATTAGTTAGAAAGAATATAGATTAGTCAGAAAGAAAAAGATTAGTGTAGAAAGAAAGAAAGATTAGAAGATAAATTAGTAGAAAGAAAGATTAGGTAGAAAGAAACAAAGAAAGATTAGGTAGAGAGAATAAATAAAGAAAAGAAAGAAAGAAAGATAATAGAAAGAAAAAAGAAAGAAGAAAGAAAAGAAAGAAAGAAAGAAGAAAAAGAAAGATATTATTTAGAAAGAAAATAGATTAGTTAGAAAGAAAAAAGAGATTAGTTAAAAAGAAAGATAGATTAGTTAGAAATAAGATAGATAGATTAGTAAGAAAGAAAGAAAGATTAGTTAGAAAGAAATATAGATTAGTCAGAAAGAAAAAGATTAGTTAGAAAGAAAGAAAGATAGAAAGATAAATTAGGTAGAAAGAAAGATTAGGTAGAAAGAAACAAAGAAAGATTAGGTAGAGAGAAAAATAAAGAAAAAATAGTAGAAAGAAAGAAGAAAGAAGAAAGAAAGAAAGAAAGAAAGAAAGAAGAAGAAAGAAAAGAGAAGAAAGAAAGCGAAAAGAAAGAAAGAAAGCGAAAGAAAGAAAGAATAATTATTAGAAAGAAAATAGATTAGTTAGAAAGAAAAAAGAGATTAGTTAAAAAGAAAGATAGATTAGTTAGAAAGAAAGATAGATTAGTTAGAAATAAAGAAAGATAGATAGATTAGTTAGAAATAAAGAAAGATAGATAGATTAGTTAGAAAGAAAGAAAGATAGATTAGTCAGAAAGAAAGAAAGATTGATTGGTCAGAAAGAAGAAAGATTAGTTAGAAGAAAATAGATTAGTCAGAAAAAGATTATTAGAAAGAAAGATATAAAGATTAGTAGAAGAAGATAGATTAGTAGAAATAAAAGAAAGATAGATAGATTGATTAGTTAGAAAGAAAGATAGATTGATTAGTTAGAAAGAAAGATAGATAGATGATTAGTTAGAAAGAAAGATATTTTAAATTATAAATTAGGTAGAAAGAAAGATTAGGTAGAAAGAAACAAAGAAAGATTAGTAGAGAGAAATAAATAAAGAAAAAAGGTAGTAAGAAAGAAAGAAAGAAAAGAAAGAAAGAAAGAAAAGAAAGAAAGAAAGAAAGAAGAAAGAAAAGAAAGAAAGAAAGAAAGAAAAGAAAGAGAAGATAGATTAGTCAGAAAGAAAGAAAGATTGATTGGTCAGAAAGAAAGAAAGATTGATTGGTCAAAAGAAAGAAAGATTAGTTAGAAAGAAATATAGATTAGTCAGAAAAAGATAAGTTAGAAAGAAAGATATAAAGATTAGTTAGAAAGAAAGATAGATTAGTTAGAAATAAAGAAAGATAGATAGATTGATTAGTTAGAAAGAAGATAGATTGATTAGTTAGAAAGAAATAGATAGATTGATTAGTTAGAAAGAAAGATATATAGATTAGTTAGAAAGAAAGAAAGAAAGATGGATTTGTTAGAAAGAAAGAAAGATTAGTTAGAAAGAAAGATAGACAGATTGATTAGTTAGAAAGAAAGCTATACAGATTAGTTAGAAAGAAAGATATATAGATTAGTTAGAAAGAAAGAAAGATACATTAGTTAGAAAGAAGGATAGATAGAGTGATTAGTTAGAAAGAAAGATATATAGATTAGTTAGAAAGAAAGAAAGATAGATTTGTTAGAAAGAAAGAGATAGATTAGTCAGAAAGAAAAAGATTAGTTAGAAAGAAAGAAAGATTAGAAAGATAGAAAGATAAATTAGGTAGAAAGAAAGATTAGGTAGAAAAGAAACAAAGAAAGATTAGGTAGAGAGAAATAAATAAAGAAAAAATAGGTAGAAAGAAAGAAAGAAAAGAAGAAAGAAGAAGAAAAGAAGAAAGAAAGAAAGAAAGAAAAGAAAGAAGAAAGAAAGAAAGAAAGAAAGGAAAGAAAGAAGAAAGAAAGAAAGAGCGAAAAGAAAGAAAGATATATATTTAGAAAGAAAATAGATTAGTTAGAAAGAAAAAAGAGATTAGTTAAAAAGAAAGATAGATTAGTTAGAAAGAAAGATAGATTTAGTTAGAAATAAAGAAAGATAGAAGATTAGTTAGAAAGAAAGAAAGATAGATAGATTAGTTAGAAAGAAATAAAGATAGATTAGTCAGAAAGAAGAAAAATTGATTGGTCAGAAAGAAAGAAAGATTAGTTAGAAAGAAATATAGATTAGTCAGAAAAAGATTAGTTAGAAAGAAAGATATAAAGATTAGTTAGAAAGAAAGATAGATTAGTTAGAAATAAAGAAAGATAGATAGATTGTTAGTTAGAAAGAAAGATAGATTGATTAGTTAGAAAGAAAGATAGATAGATTGATTAGTTAGAAAGAAAGATATATAGATTAGTTAGAAAGAAAGAAAGAAAGATGGATTTGTTAGAAAGAAAGAAAGATTAGTTAGAAAGAAAGATAGACAGATTGATTAGTTAGAAAGAAAGTATAAGATTAGTTAGAAAGAAAGATATATAGATTAGTTAGAAAGAAAGAAAGATACATAGTTAAGAAAGAAGGATAGATAGATTGATTAGTTAGAAAGAAAGATATATAGATTAGTTAGAAAGAAAGAAAGATAGATTTGTTAGGGAAAGAAAGAGATAGATTAGTCAGAAAGAAAAGATTAGTTAGAAATAAAAGAGAATAGAAGATTAGTTAGAAAGAAATATTAGTTAGAAAGAAAGATAGATAGATTTGTTAGAAAGAAAGAGATAGATTAGTTAGAAAGAAAGAAAGATAGATTAGTTAGAAAGAAAGATGGGTTAGTTAGAAAGAAAGATAGATTAGTTAGAAAGAAAGAAAGAAGATGGATTTGTTAGAAAGAAAGAAAGATGGATTAGTTAGAAAGAAAGAAAGATGGATTTGTTAGAAAGAAAGAAAGATGGATTAGTTAGAAAGAGAAGAAAGATGGATTTGTTAGAAAGAAAGAAAGATGGATTAGTTAGAAGAAGAAAGAAGTGGATTTTGTTAGAAAAAGAAAGAAAGATTAATCAGTTAGAAAGAAAGAAAGATAGAAGAAAGAAAGAAAGAAAGAAAGAAGATAGATTTGATTAGTTAGAGAGAAAGAAAGATGGATTTGTTAAAGAAAGATGGATTAGTTAAAAAGAAAGATGGATTAGTTAGAAAGAAAGAAAGATGGATTTGTTAGAAAGAAAGATGGATTTGTTAGAGAAAGAAAGAAAGAAAGAAAGAAAGAAGAAAGAAAGAAAGATGGATCAGTTAGAAAGATAGATTTGTTATAAAGAAAGAAAGATAGATAGAAAGATGGATTAGTTAGAAAGAAAAATGGATTAGTTAGAGAGAAAGAAAGATGGATTTGTTAGAAAAAAAGATAGATAGATAGATAGATAGATAGATAGATAAAGACGGATTAGTTAGATAGAAAGAAAGAAAGAAAGAAAGAAAGAAAGAGAAAGAAAGAAAGAAAGAAAGAAAGATGGATTTGTTAAAAAGAAAGAAAGAAAGAAAGAAAGATGGATTAGTTAAAAAGAAAGATAGATTAGTTAGGAAGAAAGAAAGATGGATTTGTTAGAAAGAAAGATGGATTTGTTAGAAAGAAAGAAAGAAAGAAAGAAAGAGAAAGAAAGAAAGAAAAGAAAGAAAGAAAGAAAAAGAAGATGGATCAGTTAGAAAGATAGATTTGTTAGAAAGAAAGATAGTAGATAAGATGGATTAGTTAGAAAGAAAAATGGATTAGTTAGAGAGAAAGAAAGATGGATTTGTTAGAAAAAAAGAAAGAAGATAGATAGATAGATAGATAGATAGATAGATAGATAAAGACGGATTAGTTAGATAGAAGAGAAGAAAGAAAGAAAGAAAGAAAGAAAAGAAAGAAAGAAAGAAAGAAAGATGGATTTGTTAGAAGAAAGAAAGAAAGAAAAATGGATTAGTTAGAGAGAAAGAAAGATGGATTTGTTAGAAAGAACGAAAGATGGATTAGTAAGAAAGAATGATGGATTTGTTAGAAAGAAAGAAGAAGAAAGAAAGAAAGAAAGAAAGAAAGAAAGAAAGAAAGATGGATTAGTTAGAAAGAAAAATGGATTAGTTAGAGAGAAAGAAAGATGGATTTGTTAGAAAGATGGATTAGTTAAAAAGAAAGATAGATTAGTTAGAAAGAAAGATGGATTTATTAGAAAGAAAGAAAGATGGATTAGTTAGAAAGAAAGAAAGATGGATTTGTTAGAAAGAAAGATGGATTTGTTAGAAAGAAAGAAAGAAAGATGGATCAGTTAGAAAGATGGATTTGTTAGAAAGAAAGAAAGAAGATAGAAGATGGATTAGTTAGAAAGAAAAATGGATTAGTTAGAGAGAAAGATGGATTTGTTAGAAAGATAGATGGGTTAGTTAGAAAGAAAGATAGATTAGTTAGAAAGAAAGATGGATTTGTTAGAAAGAAAGAAATATGGATTTGTTAGAAAGAAAGAAAGATGGATTTGTTAGAAAGAAAGAAAGATGGATTTGTTAGAAAGAAAGAAAGAAAGATTAATCGGTTAGAAAGATAGATTTGTTAGAAAGTAAGAAAGAAAGATAGATAGAAATAAATAAATAAAGACATACACGATGATTAGTTAGAAAGAAAGAAAGATAGATTAGATAGAAAGAAAGAAAGAAATAAAGAATAGAAAAAGACATACAGACAGACAGACAGAAGGATTAGTTAGAAAGAAAGAAATATGGATTAGTTAGAAAGAAAGATGGATTAGTTAGAGAGAAAGAAAAATGGATTTGTTAGAAAGAAAGAAATGAAGATCGATCAATTAGAAAGAAAGACAGATTTGTTAGAAAGAAAGAAAGAAAGAAAGAAAGATGGATTAGTTAGAAAGAAAAATGGATTAGTTAGAGAGAAAGAAAGATGGATTTGTTAGAAAGAACGAAAGATGGATTAGTAAGAAAGAATGATGAATTTGTTAGAAAAAAGGAAAGAAAGAAAGAAAGAAAAGAAAGAAAGAAAGAGAAAGAAAAAGAAAGAAAGAAGAAAGAAAGATGGATTAGTTAGAAAGAAAAATGGATTAGTTAGAGAGAAAGAAAGATGGATTTGTTAGAAAGATGGATTAGTTAGAAAGAAGAAGATGATTAGTTAGAAAGAAAGATGGATTTATTAGAAAGAAAGAAAGATGGATTAGTTAGAAAGAAAGAAAGATGGATTGTTAGAAAGAAAGATGGATTTGTTAGAAAGAAAGAAAGAAAGAAAGATAGAAGAAGAAAGATAAGAAAGAAAGAAAGAAAGATAGATAAGAAAAGATGGATTGTTAGAAAGGAAA
>JAZAVI010001429.1:0-7500 GCA_036326025.1 Chrosomus eos
CAGTGTGTAGTGTTCAGCGTGTAGTGTTCAGTGTGTAGTGTTCAGTGTGTAGTGTTCAGCGTGTAGTGTTCAGTGTGTAGTGTTCAGTGTGTAGTGTTCAGTGTGTAGTGTTCAGCGTGTAGTGTTCAGTGTGTAGTGTTCAGTGTGTAGTGTTCAGTGTGTAGTAGCGCACAGACTAGCGCTCATTCACTGAGACACGCAGAACATGCAGAGTTTATTTGAATAGCAGTCTTTTTGCGCTTTAATATTGATAGACACTAGTACCTATCGAGATTTGATTCATTGTACATCCCTACTGCTACTTTTGATTTATTCATTCAGAAATGGCCAAACTCCGTGCCGGTTCGCTTTACAGTAGCGTTAAGCTAAGCTACATCTGTGACTGGACACAGTCGGGGTGCATTTATGAGTGAAAGTTGGAAAGTTCTGTCACAAAACGATGTTGTTACGAATCCTCAAGTTTTTTTAAGTGGGTATACAGAAATCCTTGACCTTTCCTAGTGGGTATAGGAGTAGATCATGGGTATATCACGTAGACTACACCACTGGCCCCGCCCACATTTGTTCTCATCACAATAGAGAAGAAAAGATCAACGGTTCATGATGTTTCATTCTGTTTCTTTAAGCAGTGCTGGACGAAGTAAATAAATCAGACACTTTAGTAAAAGTACAGAGACTCTAATAGAATATGATTCCAGCACATGTATAAGTGATACCAATGAAGTCCAATGGAAAGAATGAGCGTCACGGGCGGGTGACGTCATGACCAGGAAAGGATAAAAGCTCATCCGGTGCAACCGGTGCTAGCTATTGTGCCTCAGCAAAGCGCTCTGTGTCAAAACTGTCTGTATATTTATTGTTGTCTGTCACATATCTCGAAATATTATGGCGAAACAACTATTTAAGTCTTGTGCTACTCCCTCTCCGCTCCCATCACCGGCTGGATAATGTAAGGCCGCCCAGCTCAGGGTCTGTGGAGGAGTCATCATCTCTCGTGGCACATACATTGCCTGTATATGATGGCTGTCTTCAATGCGTTGAGACATCTCCTCCCAGACCTGAGGGCCATCATGTGCTCGTCCGGACAGACAACACATCGGTGGTCTCTTATCTGAACCGTCAGGGGGGTCTGCGTTCGCGTCCGCTCTGCAAACTGGCGCACCAGATCCTCCTGTGGTCCCAGGGGAAGATACTCTCCCTGAGGGCAGTGTGTATCCCAGGGGGCCAGAACATTAAGCAGACACCCTGTCGAGGCAGGAGCTGAGGCCAGGGGACTGGAGACTCCACCCCGAGGCTACGTCTGTACGCTTTTCCCCCTGTTGCTCTGCTCCCAGGAGTTCTGGAGAGAGTTCGCCAGAACCGTATAAGTCTACTGCTAGTAGCTCCACGCTGGCCGAGTCGAATTTGGTTTGCGGACCTGATTCATCTCCTCTACGGCCCTTCCTTGGAGATCCCGATCAGGGGAGACCTTCTGTCTCAGGCAGGGGGCACAATATTTCAGAGATTTGGAAACTGTGGGTTTGGCTTCTGAGGGGGCCCGACTTATAGAGAGTGGTCTCTCAACCGAGGTTGTTGAGACCATTCTAAGCTCCAGAGCTTCCTACGAGGAAATTATACGCACTAAAGTGGAGAGTTTTCACGTCTTGGTGTCACCAGTGCCAGTGGGATCCAGTTAAAGTAACACCAAGTATTTTTTCCTCTTCGGTCACCCTACTGGTTGGAAACGAAATTGTCCATTGCCGCTGTCGTAAATAATCTAGCCTACCGTCGCACGCACGCTCGCTGTTTATCCAGCACCGGCTTTAGAATGAACGATGTCCACAGACAAGGTAGAGTATGTTACATGATTTCATGAAAGGATGATGTATTGCGACATCAGAAACGAGAAAAAACGAAATAATGACTATTGTAGCGCTTGACGTAAAGCAATCGAATTTTGTAGTTCTTTTTGTGCACGGGTTCCTACCCGAAACCCGAAGTTACATAGTGCCAGTAAAAGCGATACAGACCATGTCAGGCTATGGCAGACGTGTCATTTAACTTATTTTAAGTCGATGTACCATCACAAGGGTCTTGGAAATATATTATGAAGGTTGAAAAACTACTTAGTGTTACTTTAACTGTTCAGTTAGTACAGTACTTGAGTTTCTCCAAGATCGCTTTGCATCAGGTTTATGCCCATTTACCTTAAAGGTCTACGTGGAGGGAATTGCGGAAATCTCGCCACAAGAACATCTCGGCACAGGAACAGTTTCTTCCCACAGGCCATTTCCCTCCTGAACAGTTAACATATCTCCCAAGGCATATGCCTTTAAGTGCAATACCCCCACTGTTTAATAACTTACAACTCAGGTGATACTTACATGTAGATTTATTTATTTATAATATTCAAAACACTGTAAATATGTTCATAATCTGTAAATCTGTAAATGTTTATTCTGGCTAAACCCAACTGTTATACTTTTATTCTCATATTTTTATATTTTATATTTTATTCTTAAAATTTGTATTATTATGTTTCTTGATGTATTTGTATATGTGCATTGGAAGCCTCAGTACCAAAACAAATTCCTTGCGTGTGCAAGCACACTTGGCAATAAAGCTCTTTCTGATTCTGATTCTGATCTCTGGGTCGAGACCCCCTGATCATACGTTTCCTTCGTGGCACCTTGAGGCTGAGGCCTGTAACTTGCACTAGGGTGCCGGCTTGGGACCTGGCAATAGTTTTGGAAGGACAATATGGGGCTCCCTTCGAGCCCTTAGAGTCGGTTGCAGAGAAATTTCTGAAATTCAAGACCATTTTTCTTCTAGCTTTTTCGTCCCTCAAGAGAGTCAGAGACCTTCAGACCCTTTCGGTTTCTCCCACCTGCCTTCAGTGTGCACCCGGGATGGTCAAGGCACTCTTATACCCTAAACAGGGATACGTTAGCCTGGATGCCAGCCCGAACCCAGCCCATAACATTTTTTGGTCGGGAAGTTCGGTCTGGACTCGATCCATTGAGGCGTAATTATGATCGGTTCAGAAATCGTCGGGCCAATCAAATTGCCAGGGCGGCTTTATACTATGATGGACAGATAATTCATCCAATGACGTAATCATCACGTCATCAAACGTATTTCTTTCAAAAATGCTTTTCGTGTTTGCAAGTAGGCCTACTCCGCGAATCCTTAATTTTTTTTGCAACAACACCAGCAAAGATCGTTAACACATTATTTTTTTTTATACTTTTTCCAGAGTGCGTGCAGAGTGCGTGCTCATTCTACTAGGGGTATGGCGGCCTTTAAAGCCCTATTATCTGGGGTTTTCCTTCAGGAGGTTTGTGATGTGGCGGGCTGGTCCTCGCCGCTCACATTCGTATGGGTTTTATAGCCTAGACCTGGACGCTGCCCCAGGTTCTCAGGTGCTTCTTACTTAGTTTGCCGACAGTTTCACATACAGGCAATTGCAAGCCCGGCGCATTGGGTATTCTCGTTCCCAAGGAGTCCCTCGAAAGGGAACGTCTCAGGTTACGACTGTTACCCTAGTTCCCTGAGAAGGGAACGAGACGCTGCATCGCCCTGGCATACTTCCTGCATCCCTGTGATCGACTTTGCTTCAGCTCTCGAAGCTAGCGCCGGTTGCACCGGATGTGCTTTTATTCTTTCCTGGTCATGACGTCACCCGCCTGTGACGCTCATTCTTTCCATTGGACTAGTTGACACACGTGCGTCAGACAAGGCGTCGTCGACGCAGCGTCTCGTTCCCTTCTCAGGGAACTAGGGTTACAGTCATAACCTGAGACGTTTCTGGACTAACTAGGAAGTTTTGGGTTCTGAAACTTACAGGATATTCTTATAGTATGATGGCCTCTTATGTCTAAAGATCAGGGAAAACTTTCTCAATTCATGACCCCGTTAAAACAGTTGTGAAGCATCTAATGTGCATCAGACATTGCTGTAAATATCATAACACATGTGTAACTTGAATATATTTATTTATATAACTTAGAAATTAAAAATACATTTTAAATATTTCAAATAATATTTCCTTTTATCATTTCTAACACAAAATATAAAGAAAATACATTTTCACTGAAGGACAATCATGATGTTTTTAAAATACAAAGTACACAGCTAATTTTCCAGCATATATTTCAACATGCTTTAAATCAACATGCATGTGAAAATTATAATAAAGCTCTGATAATATTTGACTTTAAATGTATCTTACATACTCTGAATCAGCTAAAAAAAACAAGATGAGATATGAAATTTGTAGAAAGATCTTGTCAACCTGCATTTAAAAATGTAGTACTGTCAAATACAGTGCTTGATATGCATAGTAGATTCTGTATGCTTCAAAGTGAGTTAGATTGATCAAACATTGTTTAATAGTTAAAGGTAGAAACGATTTTTGGATTAAAAGTCTCAGTGCAACACTTACGCAGAGACAAACATCTCAAAGCAAAGGCTCTGTTTCCACGTGGCATTAAATGCATTTGTGTTTGTGTGGCCAGTTTTCCAGAACAAGAACCTTTCATTTCCTCGCTCCACACATCCCTCTCTCGGGGGAATATACGCCAGACCCACGTCCAGAGATGCAGAGACAGCAGCTGTGAGATCGCATCGCTAACATGCATCTGGAGACACTGGGCAAACACTATAGCAAAACACATATTACCATACAAAACATGATCAGAGAGCATGAATGCCTTGCTTTGTTGAATGCGGTTTGAACTCAAAGTGAAAAAGAAACAGCCGATATGCATTGAAAAGTTTCTGTTGTGCATGTGTTCGTCAGACGCTGGTGTTGTCTTTGACTGTGTGCATGCTGCATACTGGGATCTTGTTTGGATCCAGAGCTTTAGTGTAGTGGGAATGCCAGTCTCGCTCAAACACAGCCTTCATGCGCTCCAGCACAGTGCTGTTCAGTGAGAGCCGCTGCCGGATCACCAGACCCACGCCAGCGCTGAAGGCCATCTCCTTCCCCACCCAGTTCAGGTTCCCTGAGGCACACACACACACACACACACACACACACGCACGCACGCACGCACGCACGCACACACGCAGGCACGCACACACCACACACGCACGTACGCACACACACACACACACACACACACACACACACACACACACACACACACACACACACACATGTTGGTGCAACAGCGTTACGAGGACTCTCCATAGGCGTAATGGTTTTTATACCGAACAAACTGTATATTCGATCCCCCTACACTGCCCCTGTCCCTAAACCTACCCATCACAGGAGACATGCTGCATTTTTAAATGTTTAATAAAACATTGTTTTTTATGTTTTTTAAGCCATTTGATTTATGAGGACTTTTGACATGTCCTCATAAACCACCCATACGTTGTAATACCAGTGTAATACACATGTCATAATACAAATTTGTGTCCTCATAAATCACATAAACCAACCCACGCACACACACACACACACGCAGGCACGCAGGCACGCACACACCACACACGCACGTACCCGCACACGCACGCACACACACACACACACACACACACACGCACAGCACGCACGCACGCACGCACGCACGTACGCGCACACACACACACACACACACACACACACACGCAGGCACGCACGCACGCACACACACACAACGCACGCACACACCACACACACACACACACACACACACACACACACACACACACACACACGCACACACACACACACACGCAGGCACGCACACACACACACACACACACACACACACGCACACACCACACACGCACACACGCACACACCACACACGCACGCACGCACACACGCACACACACGCACGCACGCAGGCACGCACACACCACACACGCACGTATGGCGTTCCAAATGTTTTATTCGGCGACGAGACTGACAAGCAGGACAGATAACACACGTGTATACGTGCGTGTACGTCTCCATTTGTTTTATATGGAGACGTACACGCAAATATCACGTCACGTAGACACGTCAATAAGGTGTAGCTGTTGATCTATGCAGACGTCACGGCGGCGTCACGTTAGAAGTGTATGGAAGTAAACGTGTGGATTACGTCTTAACGTCTGCCCGTCTGCATTTATGGTCTGCATACGTCTGCACGTCTGCCCGTCTGCCCGTCTGCATCCGTCTGCACGTCTGCCCGTCTGCACGTCTGCCCGTCTGCACGCCTGATATCTATTTTTCCTGATTTTCTCATACATTCACTGTTATAGATGAGAAAAAATACCAAGTAAAACACACATTTGTAAATATTTATTTTAATGTTTCTGTAATTAGCAGTCTTTAGCTTTAAAAAAAGAATCATTAGAAAACCAGAATGCCTGTAAATAAACAATATGTTAATGACATTTCACACAATAAAAAAATAGTTCCAAACAGCACCACAGCAGAACAATTGCAATTGTCTAAAATGAGTAGTTGCGTGGATATTAAATAATAAAATAATTATTATAATAAAAAATAATAAATATCTCTTTGTGTTTTTGAAAGAATAGGTTGAACATTAACCAGTAATGTCAATAGAGCAGTGCCTTGCCGCCATCTACTGGCGGTTTTATATTTATATTTAGTAGTTTCATATTTGTTTGGCCGAGTTCCTTTAATTTCGGCATTTACTCGGTTTAAATGAGCTTGCTAGAAGTTAGAACGATTTTTTATAACATAGATATATAGAATATAATTTCATCCACTGCCACTCTACTATATATTTTTTGTATTATTATTATTATATAGACTATTGCCTATTCCCATGCATGCTCGTCAGCTCGTGCAATTGATACAAAAAAGAAATTCACTTTAAAGAAAGTCTTTGTACAAAACAAAACTTAAAATCATGTTTTAACACTGCATGTCTCCCGCCATATTTCGCGTCCTATGATGTTGCTCTTATGCTGTTCACTGTTCATAATCAACATAAATGAAATAAAACAACAAAAGCCTATTATAATATTTAAACAAATGTGAAACTGGCAAAGAGCGGATATTGAGCGGACAGTCACGGTGAAAAGTAACTTGAAACTTGTTTTTAAATGGGAAGCGCGTCTTGGTTCCCCCTCAGCCTGTCAGAAAATTAATAGGCTATAGCCTACTTTATTACACAAAACGAAACGTTGAAACATTATCATATTTAGAAATTACTATGTGCTACATGGGGCTGCACGATATTGAAGAAAATGCGATAGGCTATATTATCTTTAAAATAGGCTATATTTAAAATTATATAACCCATGTAGGCCTACGTGTTTCACAATCTTTTTGTGACAAGAAAACTTCTATAAAGTGAACATCAGAGTGTTTTATAAGAAGCGCTATTTTAACATCAATATAAACCACGGGGTTTGTTCAGGTTATCCTACATATTTAACAACAGAAACTGAATCAAATGTTAAACAAAAACAAAAAACAAAAACAAAAAAACATTAGTTTTCACTGTATCAATTAAATATAGGCCTATACTGATTCTTATTAAAGCTACAAACGTTATTCAGCCAAGAGCA